>JAZHYW010023952.1:0-26013 GCA_037355805.1 Ixodes ricinus
CACAGCCCCGTTATCTCACGTTAGGTTACGTTACGAAATCTTTCTTAAAAGAGAGAGGGGCATTAGTGCTACACATTAAGCGTGGCTACCAGTTCAGGGAGATAGCCTGGCACGCGACATTCCAGGCACGAATGTTTCGGTGAATTATTCGTAACGTTAGAAAACGCGAGAGAATGGTGATGTGTGAACAAACCTTTAGGAGACTGGCTATGGTTTCCGAAATGAAGTAGACGAGAGTTTCGATTGAGATGAGCGCAAAAGTTTTCCCCCAAAATTTAAAAATATAAAACCCATTGGTGGATTTTCAGATAATCCGTTGGCATGACACTTGGGAAGCGCCACACATCTGCCACCTTTTGGGAGCGCTAACGCTGACCCTTCACTTTTCTGTTTTGACTTTCTCTTTTGCTTCCTTTGTTTTTTGCTGCCTCTTTTTGGCCTCGTTAGAGGGTCAGTGTTAGCGTTTTCCAAAGACCGAAGTGTGTGGAATTTCCCCAAAGGTCATGCTAACGCATTCTCTAAGGATCCACCAATGTATCTTCCTTCAATTTTTGTGCCGCCTACTTGTACCAGCGCTAGTACTGTGGTACAAAGATATACCACGTTCCGCACACCTGCAAGTTAAGACTGGCCCCAGCATTCGCCCGCGCATTGGCTTCCGACCCTTGACGTAGCCTTCCTCTCGCCTTTGTCCTTCACCACCCTCCTCCTCTCACGCGGCGCGCTTCCCTTTTCACTGTTTTGTACACAGACTGACGCCGTCAGCTTTTCCCTGCCATGTGGGTACTAATGCTAACACATTATTATAAATAGATGGTTGATATTTTAAGACAAACTTTACGAAAAACCACAGTAAAGATGATAGATAAAATCAAATGCGCAACAACAAAGAGAAAACCTTACTGAAAGTTGCTACTATTATCGCCAAAAAGTTAACCTTCAAGAAATATAAAATAAAAATGAGTATTTTTTTTAAATTACGTGCTTCGAACTTGATACCGTATTCTAAAAATGGGGGAAAAATCTTCATACGAAAACTAATGTTGTCAGATGGATGGGAATAAATAACATAGTTTGTAAATCAAATATAACTGAATAATAAAGTCAAAAATATACATTTAACCTTATATATTTGTTATTTACTTTTACCAAATACTGTTTGAACTTTATTTTTACAAAATCTTTGAAATGTTCGAATGCCCCTACAATTTCAACAGCAAGTAAAACGTTTTGCATTTCTCTTTGCTTTACCTGTTTGGATATCTACGTTATCTGAAATTGAACAATGACAGTCGCAATCATCATTATACCATTTAAAATTATGCAGATGCTAAAACGTAGCATTTAAAACACTACAGTTGCATGGGTTATTTGAGCTATATTCTTAATTTTATTCAAATTATAATAATATACGAGTTTTGAAAGAAGTTTCACTTCTTTCAAACGGTATAACTTCACACAGAACATAACACGTTCCACCCGTCAGAACGATTAATAGTTTATAAGATTGTAGTGGTTCACTGTTAATTTTACAGCTCAAAGAGATCAAGATAGGGAAGTTTAAATAATGATAGTAATAATAAATTATGAGTGTGCATGCTTATACTGCCGGAATTTAGTAAGCCTCAATGGACGTCTAGTGTGTTAGCTTTAGATTAGAAATATACTCAGTGCAGTACGGCCGCTGGACTGGGGTTTTTTGCGTGCACCACGAAGCAGTGATACACCACCGCACGGGATGCTCATCCAGATCGAAACGGGCAGGGGTGACGATTGAGACCAAGATCCCTGGGTTCTGCAGCGCGAGCTTCCGTTCCACGTGGTCCGAACTGGTGCCTGGTGCCACTCGGCCACCGATTCCCGCAGAAGAATGGGAATATTATAATAGTTCCCTAGAAAATACAGCTATAAATTAATTACGTTTCGTGGTGTAATAAAGGAACTGTGGCTTTCAGTCTGTTTCTGGAGTTCTTGACAGATGAAGACAACGGTATTAGGCAGGCGAGCTGGTTGTTATTTGACATGCTGACATTGATACTGACAAAGATATAAAAGACGAGAACACGAAATATTTTAAAAGTTTATTGTCAGTGTTCAATTTTTATACATTTGCGCTGAAAACCTCCAATCCACAAGGTAGCAATTACCAATCGTACAAAGTTCTGCGTGAGAAGTCATTATAAGAAACAAAGGGACCAGTGGAGTAGCCAGGGAGCGACTTATTTATGTAGCCTCGCCCTTAACCCCCCCCCCCTTTCCCAAAATCCTGCGGAACCCGACATATACACATGCACTTTACCCCCCCCCCCCACACACCCCAAGCCGTAGGCATCCACGTTACCTTAGCCAACCCCTTCCTCCCTTCGCATCCCCCCGGCCCGAAAAAGTTCATGGCTACGGTAGTGCCTCCTGTACTAAGTCGGTAAAGGTGAGGTACAGCCAGATGCCGCGAAGATGATGGGTTAAGGCTTTTCAAATATGTCCCCAAGCAGCACAGATTTTGGCCAAGCAATGGCCAGTGGCTGGGCATGGTCTTGTGGCCAGTGGCCAAAGAGTGGCCATTCATCGGCCAATGCTTGGCCGATGGCTGATGGCCAGTGGCCAGTGGCCAATGGCCAGAGAAAGGCCAGTCATCGGCCAAGCATTGGCCACTGTCTGGCCACTGGCCAAAGGACCATTGCCAGCCACTGGCCAATGCTTGGCCAACTCTGTGCTGCTTGGGTCATTCCTTTATTTTTAAGCACGCGCCAATACAACATGCCAAATCCTATATTTTAGCGAACATTCATGAAAACGTGTTTAATTTCAAGTCTGCCTCATCTGCGACTGCCAGTACTAATAGCGTGGTACAGTACGAGCTCTGTCAGTTATCATATACCCTGTTACACGATCCGTTTCAACGATCATTGAGCCAACGACTATTAATTCAATCCTGATTGACCGGTGTTACACGGCAGCGCCAACTGCCATCAAGTCGCAAAAGATCATTGAGTTCAACTGAGCTAGCCTACCTCGGTTAACTGATGGGGGTTCGCCCCATTAGGGCTAATGCTGGCAGGCGTCCACTGCACTGCCGCCTATGGCCTGCGACAGCGAAGCACTCAGTATTTCGGAAGATTGGGGTAGGTATCGAGAAAGTATCGTTGTGGCATATATTGTCGTAAGAGCAGCGACGGAGGGGGACGGGGGGGAAGGGGGGGGGGGGCGAACCCCTCCCCGGTTGCAGAGCTCAGGGGGTGTCGCGGCCCGCCACGAGAGCGGAGGGTGTCGGGGCGCGCAACCGCTCCGTTTGCCGCTGACACCAGTGACGCCACTGCGGAAGAGGTACGATTCTAGGCAAGAGCTGCCGCTAAAACGATCACGGCACGTCGCGGCCGGAAGCCCACGCTCAGCGAGCGCGGCCATTGTGATGTTAGTGCTGGCATGACTATCGTTACGTCTTCCTGGCTTGAATTTGTATGAAACGTTCTGATTATCGTTTCTGTACTCTAATAACTGAAAAGTTAAAACTATTTTGCGTAAAACGTTTATAGCGAATAAAGGTGTGCATATAATTCATATGCATCCCATTAGAAAAAAAAAAGGTAATGTGATATTGATTTTGGTTTCGCTTCGGTTTCAACTGGGATCGAAAGTTGGGGTTGTAAGTCTTATGTAACGGTAACATCGAACAACTTAGTTTAGCTTTGTGACAATTGGGAGGTGCCAACGATCGTTGGCTCAATGATCGTTGAAGCGGCCCGTGTAACAGGGGTATTAATCTCAGGGTAATATTCCTATACTATGTCATTGTTTTATGAGTTTTCTTCAATTAATTCGTCTGTTTTCCACGTTTAAATAGATTTGGAACAGATTACACCAATAAATGATTGATTGAAAACCGTCATTTAAATAAACACTTATAATTTTAAGCGTACTAGACCGCGAAATGCAGAATATATTTACGTTCACCTACCACGCTACGTGCGGTGCTAAGTAAGCATGCAAAGATTCTGTACTAAACCTGTGCTCAAGTTTTTTAAGGTGATAGCATCATTAAGCTACTCACCACATATTTCCGTTTTCGTATGTCGCCTCTAATGTAGTAGGTTCCCCGCTAAATTTAGCGGAAAAATTGACTTCACATGACTTATGCACCAAATCAGGTGCCCCGCTAAATTTAGCAGAAAAATTGACTTCACATGACCTATGTACCAATTCAGGTTCGCCGCTAAATTCAGCGGAAAATTGACTTTACATGACCTATGCACAAATTCAGGTTCTCCGCTCAGTTAAGCAGAACATTGACATGACATGGCTTATTTATTTTTATTTTTATTTCAATCACCCTTAAGGTAAGTACATCGAAGAGGGAAGAGAGCTGTAAAATAGTAACTATAAAGTACAGATATTGGTCATGGATTGTTTAAACAAAACATTATCAATGATGTTAGCGATCGAGATGGGAAGGCGTTTCCAGTCTATATATGTTTGTGGCATAAAAATATTTAAATAATGAAGTTCTAAAGTTTGGAAGACAAACCTTATGCAGATATGTAGAATGGTGGAGCAATCAGTTTTTCACGAATGGTAACCTTTCGATGAAATATTTATTGAAAAAGACACAAACGAGAAATTTTCGGTGGTAAATTAGTAACGGCAGACCGAAGTCATTTTTTATGGTAGAAACACTGGCAGTGCGATGATAGTTTGTCAATATGAGACGAGCTCAAGCTTTTGAATGGATTCAGTAAGAACAATTAGTGACGAGTAAGCGGGGTCCCACACAGCTGCAGCTTAATATACTTTTGGACAAATTAGGGTTTTGTACATGGTTAGTTTTAATAAAAACGGAGCGAGAAAGATTTTTCAAGTATCCTAACATACGGTTAGCACTGTTAATCACGTATTCAATATGAATCTTTCAAGAAAGGTTACACGTTATAGGAACGCCAAGATATATGTAAACAGACACTGAAGCTAGAGGATTGCTCTTCAGGTGATAAGTAAAACACACCGATCGCGCACGTGACACCCTCGTTTATTTACATTTGTCAGTGTTTAGTTTCATTACCCACTGGTTACATCACAGTGATACACGGTTAAGGTCAGATTTCAGCAGAGTAGTGTCTGATATGTGGGTTATTTTGCAGTATACCACGCAATCGTGATCGAAGTGGCAAATAGAAGACAACAAGTACTGCACCTAGTCATTAATGTAAATAAGAAAGAGTAGCGGGCCAAGCACTGAGTCCTGTGGGACACCCGAGCTGGCTGGAACTGTACATGAATCCGTATTTATGCGAAAGCATTAACTTTCCCATGGAGCGCAGCCGGCGTTGTCTGTAACCACGGTTTCAGGAAATCATTATCAACAAGTACCCAACTTGTTGAATTAATACACTGAGCTCGCAAAAACAATTAACAATAAGAGCCAGGCAGACATAATTTTCCATGACACATTGAAAGCTTTTGATCGTGTATCTCACCCAAAACTTCTTTTAAAACTTTCTACAATCTTCAAAAATTATCACTTAGTAGACTGGATAGCCTCGCACCTGTCAAATAGATCAAAATATGTACATTTTTGTGATGAGTCGTCTGGCCTTCTTCCTGTAACGTCCGGGGTACCTCAAGGTTCGGCTCTCGGGCCTCTTTTATTTTTAATTTTTTATAAATGACACTATTGAAATAACAAAGTACAAGTTAACATATTTGCCGATGATTGTGTTATTTAATTTCTGAAGTTATATCAACTCAAGTTCAGATGGCTCTTAATGAATCCTTGGTAAAAATTCAAAAATGGGCGCATAAATGGCAAATGCGGATAAACTTCACTAAAACAGTGCAAATGACAGTAACCTGTAAAAAATTTTTTTGAGATATAATTGTTCAATTAATGAGAGTCCCATCAGTTATGTCGAGCAATACAAATACCTCGGAGTAACAATTACGGGCAAACTAAACTGGATTCAGCAGACAGATGATGTCGTTAACAGGGCAAGGGAAAACTTTTTACACTGAGACGTAGTTTAAAATGTAATGACAGGGAAACAGAAGAAACTGCATACTATACACTCATAAGGCCCGTGCTGGAATATGCCAATGTTGTCTGGTATCTTCATACGGCGAAGGGTATCAGTAAACTTGAACGTGTCCAAAGGCTTGCATGGCGAATTATAACTATCAATTTTAGATACAATATTTCTGCCTCAGGCTTACTTGCAGAGGCTAGTATACAACCGTTGGAGATCAGAGCTAGACTAAAATGATTACGCTTCTTATACTCCCTTGTTAACAAGCTGTTCAATGTTAACAGTGAGAGTTATATCACTTTTTCATCAACGGATTCATCTAGACTCAATCATTCAAGAGCTATCAAGCAGTACAGATATAAGCATGATGTATTCAAGTATTGCTTTTTCCGTCTGGCAATCCAAGAATGGAATTCGTTAACAAACAAGGTAGTAACCCTTCCGTCACTTGACGGTTTTGTTGATGCAATTAATTCTGCCGCAATTTGTTCTTGAGTGCAATCTTTTCTACTCTTCAGATTATATGTATTACGTAAACCCACGCCTGCTATGGCTCGCGCATGCGTGCCGCAGTATCTTTTAGATAACAAAAAAAAAACGGCAACTAGTTCCATTGGCTGAGTGTAACGGCACGTAAACGCAAGTCATCAAGCACGCGCGTTCAGAAATAAAACACAAAGAAAAAGCACAGCTACGCAGATGCTTCGTCACGGTAGGCCGGCGGGGCGCTCAAGGTCAAAGCGGACGCGCCTAAGAAATAAAACACAAGGAAAAAGCACAGCAACGCAGATGCTTCGTCACGGTAGCCGGCGGGGCGCTCAAGGTCAAAGCGGACGCGCCTAAGAAATAAAACACAAGGAAAAGCACAGCATACGCAGATGCTTCGTCCCGGTAGCCGACGGGGCGCTCAAGGTCAAAGCGGACGCGCCTACAGAAATAAAACACAAAGAAAAGCACAGCCACGCAGATGCTTCGTCACGGTAGCGCCGCGGGGCGCTCAAGGTCAAAGCGGACGCGCCTCAGAAATAAACACAAAGAAAAAGCACAGCAACGCAGATGCTTCGTCACGGAAGCCGGCGGGGCGCTCAAGGTCAAAGCGGACGCGCCTCAGAAATAAAACACAAAGAAAAGCGCAGCAACGGAGATGCTTCGTCACGGAAGCCGGCGGGGCGCTCAAGGTCAAAGCGGACGCGCCTCAGAAATAAAACACAAAGAAAAGCGCAGCAACGGAGATGCTTCGTCACGGAAGCCGGCGGGGCGCTCAAGGTCAAAGCGGACGCGCCTCAGAAATAAAACACAAAGAAAAGCGCAGCAACGCAGATGCTTCGTCACGGAAGCCGGCGGGGCGCTCAAGGTCAAAGCGGACGCGCCTCAGAAATAAAACACAAAGAAAAGCACAGCAACGCAGATGCTTCGTCACGGAAGCCGGCGGGGCGCTCAAGGTCAAAGCGGACGCGCCTCAGAAATAAAACACAAAGAAAAGCGCAGCAACGGAGATGCTTCGTCACGGAAGCCGGCGGGGCGCTCAAGGTCAAAGCGGACGCGCCTCAGAAATAAAACACAAAGAAAAGCGCAGCAACGGAGATGCTTCGTCACGGAAGCCGGCGGGGCGCTCAAGGTCAAAGCGGACGCGCCTCAGAAATAAAACACAAAGAAAAGCACAGCAACGGAGATGCTTCGTCACGGAAGCCGGCGGGGCGCTCAAGGTCAAAGCGGACGCGCCTCAGAAATAAAACACAAAGAAAAGCGCAGCAACGGAGATGCTTCGTCACGGAAGCCGGCGGGGCGCTCAAGGTCAAAGCGGACGCGCCTCAGAAATAAAACACAAAGAAAAGCGCAGCAACGGAGATGCTTCGTCACGGAAGCCGGCGGGGCGCTCAAGGTCAAAGCGGACGCGCCTCAGAAATAAAACACAAAGAAAAGCGCAGCAACGGAGATGCTTCGTCACGGAAGCCGGCGGGGCGCTCAAGGTCAAAGCGGACGCGCCTCAGAAATAAAACACAAAGAAAAGCGCAGCAACGGAGATGCTTCGTCACGGAAGCCGGCGGGGCGCTCAAGGTCAAAGCGGACGCGCCTCAGAAATAAAACACAAAGAAAAGCGCAGCAACGGAGATGCTTCGTCACGGAAGCCGGCGGGGCGCTCAAGGTCAAAGCGGACGCGCCTCAGAAATAAAACACAAAGAAAAGCGCAGCAACGGAGATGCTTCGTCACGGAAGCCGGCGGGGCGCTCAAGGTCAAAGCGGACGCGCCTCAGAAATAAAACACAAAGAAAAGCGCAGCAACGGAGATGCTTCGTCACGGAAGCCGGCGGGGCGCTCAAGGTCAAAGCGGACGCGCCTCAGAAATAAAACACAAAGAAAAGCGCAGCAACGGAGATGCTTCGTCACGGAAGCCGGCGGGGCGCTCAAGGTCAAAGCGGACGCGCCTCAAGAAATAAAACACAAAGAAAAGCGCAGCAACGGAGATGCTTCGTCACGGAAGCCGGCGGGGCGCTCAAGGTCAAAGCGGACGCGCCTCAGAAATAAAACACAAAGAAAAGCGCAGCAACGGAGATGCTTCGTCACGGAAGCCGGCGGGGCGCTCAAGGTCAAAGCGGACGCGCCTCAGAAATAAAACACAAAGAAAAGCGCAGCAACGGAGATGCTTCGTCACGGAAGCCGGCGGGGCGCTCAAGGTCAAAGCGGACGCGCCTCAGAAATAAAACGCAAAGAAAAAGCACAGCAAACGCAGATGCCTCGTCACGGGAAGCCGTGCGGAACGGCCCAGGGAGCGTGATGTCACCCGCCGGAGCGCCGCTGTTGTGAGTAAATGATGACGTGCGCGCTGCTTGTGGGAATGCGTAAGCATGCGCTGCACGTAAGTGGTCTTATGTGTCTTCGTTTGATTTTTGTTTTTCTTATTTTTTTTGTTTTATTTCCCGCAGTTTTCTGAAGTCCCCGAAGGCAGCCAAAACAAGAATGGCACCCGCCCCTTGGTTTATAATGCCCCCAGTAGGTTGATGTTGCACACATAACGTTTTGTAGGTAAGATGTAGGCTCTCTGGTATTCAGTGGCCCAACGCGCGAAGTGACTTCCAAGGACCATGTTGAGAGTCTGGGCTTATGTAGTTTGCGCATTTTGTTTTTGTAAGTGTGTTCGCTCGTGAGTGAGAAAGTGCTTGTCTTGCCCTTTATTGTTTCCTGAAACGACCTTGTAAAAAAAGTAAAAGTTAGGAAAATAAAATGGCCAATGTTAACAGTTCAAGAATATTATACAATGTGTGTATTATTCGAGCAACTGCTTCTGAACACTTAATGAGACTGTGCGAGACGCGCAAGGAAGTGACAAAACAGCGCTATCACGCAGAATCCAATTACATCATGCTAACAGGTGAGATGATGGAGGTCCGTCCCTTTTACTCTAGACTGTACATGATGACGTGATGGCCCCATTTAAATGACCAATCAAGGGCTCCATTTGGACGTTAACCTGCATATTTCACGGTCGCACGAACAGGCGGCGTCTTCGAACTTTCTTAAAGTACGTCACGTATGTAGAGAAGGCCAAATATCTCCAAAACCAATCCCTATCAGCCCCAGAAAACAAAACTAAAGGAAACACTAAATTTTAGGTCAACTTTGCAGCCAAAAAAATTTATTTGTTAATAACGAACAAAGAACAACAACAAAAAACTAGAAAGAACTTCCCGAATTTCCATAAAAAAAAACAATTGCAAAACGCAACAGCCAAACTCCAACAGAGTCTGGCCGTCCTTACAAAGATTGTCAGCAATAAACGTCCAATTGGTGTTGCCACTAATCTTTTTTTATAGTTGGGTTGAATGGGGCGTAGCTGCTCTCCGAGCCCGGCGCAAGTGAAGCTACCGGAAGTTCAATGCTTGTCCCGGAAATCGGGCGTCTGCTGGGCTTTCTATAGTGCACTCGAGTTGATGTTTTGGTCCGTGCTTTCTTGTGTATTTGAGTGGGTTTTAACTAATCTCGTTTTGCATCGATTCCGGAGAATGAGACATTGGAACGTGGGGAATGCACAGTCGATCAACCTGGATTTCAAAAACTTCACATCCAATGGTTTCCAGGAGCCTTTTCGGATCTGCATGCGCTGTTACTGCACAACGAGAAGGCTCTCTTCAGATGACAAGAAAACATTCAGCGCCCTGGACTCTGCTCGAACCAGCACTCGGAAGAGTGGGAAATCCTGTCAAACGCTCACTTCCGGGACAAGCCGCTTACTTCCGGTGGCTTCATACCTGTTTTCTCAACGCACACTGTTGGGTGGCGCATTCGGTGGCTGTTGTATCCAGAATCAGACAGCACTATCCGTGACTTCAGGGGAAAAGACCGAATCAAACCAAAGGCGTATATTTGAAACAAGTTAATTATTCGCAATTGCGCTGGTCGAACCGTCGAACTGTATACTGCACGACGTCTGCCGACAGCAAGGAGGCAGAAATTATGTCGCGGAACGGAGTTTGAGATGAATTGATGCGTGCTTAAGCGTGATCACGATCTTGGACCGAGTCCAGCAGCTAAATTGCCATGAGAAATATGTATAGGCTATACTTGCATGCTTGTATACTTGTACGTCTCATTTTCGCAAGAGCACGTGTTAATCGCGAGATCAAACCAAAGGTTCTTGCTAGAAGCTTCTAAAGATCCAGTCACTTTAGCAGCAGCAGCCTGACGACACTGATCCCTTTCAGTTCACATAAGTATACCTACCTAAATGGACAGAAAAATGGCATTCAGCTGAAAGTGACAAACTCAAACATCTCCATCTTGAAATATATAAATAACATGAAAACAAACGACAACAAAAAACACAAGATACAGGAAGCATTGAATATATGAACGTAAACAGATAAGACAAAAACCCTCACAACGTTAAGAGCAAGAACTTAATTTTTTAATACACTTTTATTTACAATACAATTCTTACTATGGTCAACTACCAGCATCTCATATGCACCCCAACTTCCTGTTGAATAAAATGTGGTTCGCATTTAATAAAAATTTGATATCACTGCCTACCAGTCGTGCTCTGGATTCTTTTAATTTTAATATTGTAAAGGATTGTCTATGTTTCATATCGGGTGTGCTATTAATTAAGTTAATTATTTGATATTGTGAACTCTCCTTTCCGTACTTAGTCCGGGTGCGGGGCGTCCTTCGTGCAACATGACACAACATATATGCGACGTCGTTTCGGTTTCGCCGGCTGTAACATAGAACTTATTTTATAAATTAATTGTAGCACTCTAAAATAATATACTTTATTTTCTGAGCACTAGCTGTAATGAAAAGCGACTGAGTGGTCAGTTCTCTAATGTTCCCTCTATAATTTTCAAGTATTCGTAGAACATTTTTATACAGTGAGTAATTCGCTATAAATGTATATTGTTGTTGTGCCCTAAATAAGAATTCCATAACACAATTTTTTTGAATAATAGATAGTAATACCGTGTTTGAACAAGCCACCTAGAAACCCGGCTTGCTGCTTCGTGAACACGGCCCACAACTCGGTACACTTCAGTCTTCAATTTATTTACATGCGCATTCCATTTCAGCTCTTGATTAAACCACACGCCAAAAACGTTTTGCTTCGTTACCTGTTGTAATATGAATTAAATATGAAAGGAAGTGTTCGTGACATTAACAAAACGGACGACACCTAGCCGAAAGACACTGAACTGGCTGGGACAGGTCCTTTCGCGATTTCTGCTTGTCCCTTGTGGCTACCGTGTTTACACCTTGTCGGCGGTTGGCTCGACGGCCACCAAAGTGAAGAGAACGAGGTTGCTTTGGTTATGTCCCCAGCAATAAAAACTGCAACAACGAATTGCCCCTAGGGAAGACCGTGACTCATAATTGCCTAATAAATTAGGCACGCCTTGGATTGCTCATGTTGGGCGAACAGTTGTCCCATTTACTCTGTCGGTAACAGGACAAAAAGCTTACCTCTTTTTTTGCAAACCCAAAAACAAACTCACCTCTTTCTCTTTTTTTCTTTTTTCTTTTTTTTTTGGGGGGGGGGGGAGGGGGGTTGGGGCGGTTTCTTGGGCGAAACATGGGCTGGGCTAAAGTGCGGTCGCGACGGACATTGCGCCCCTTTTACGATGCCGCTTCTTCCACCTTTACGAAAGCACGCACAGAAAGGTAAGTAAAAACAAACCGTTGTACCATTGTCAAAGGAAACGCGTTGGTAAGAAAAATTGAGCTCCAACACTTTTCCTAGATTGATATTGCAGTGACGGTTCGTCTTGTCACTTCAACTGTCTGGAATGATGTTTTGCCTCTGAGAACACTTTGCTGAGAAAATAGCTAAACGAGTACATCTCTTCATTACTAATGGATGGGTTTTCTTGGGGTTCAGAGTAATGTTTGAAGTGAATGGCTAAGAAAGAAAATTGTTTCCGTCATTGTGCGTCGTAAATGTATTTGAAATCATGAATTCTCTTAGGGTGATGTCAAATAGAAACTGAAGCAAAACTGTATTATGCAAACCACTGAGTTTCGAATTTTAAGAAATATTTTGCAGGTATGGCAGTGGGGACTTTTGGACAAGGAAAAGACAGGCGACCAATTCAGAAAGCTGTGCGAGATGTTGTATGGGCTGGCGTTTCTTCCGTCACAGCTTCTGCCCAAAGAACTCACCTGCATGCATCATGGAAAAGTCTACCGGTGACATCGGCGACCTGCTGGACTACATTGACTAGGTTGTATAACACGAAAGCGCATGACACTAGAGTGCCGACGGGAGAGCGCGCGACAGGAGAGCGCCACGACAGCAGAGTGCCGCGACTCCAGAGCACACGACGGGAGGGCTCTGCGACGTGAAAGCGCGTGCAATAATATTAAAATAATAATAATACTTTGTTTCCATCCTTTATGATATTGGGGTCCAAGAAAAAAAGCTGCGTGCAGCTTGACGAGTCCCTGGGCCCCTACAATGGCCAGCAGCAAGCGTGCAGGAAGACAAACAAAAAGCAACATACTAGCGTGCTAGAGGCAACGATGTAACAAATTAGTGCACAAAACTACAAAGCACCCTTTGCAGATGTTGAGAGAAAACGATTATGTACAAGCTATAATGAGCACAAGTCTCTAAAGGTTAGACGTTCCGGATCAATGTTATTGCTGCTAAGACTGTTGAACAAATGCGGGAGTGTGAAGCTTATCATTTGAGAGCCATAATGTGTTCGCTGCGTGACCATCTTCCATTTCTCTGGGTTACGGGGGGGGGGGGGGGGGGGGAATACGGTGGCCGAAGTGGGCTTCGCGCACACCCAGCTCGACGCGCGTGGAGCGAAAGCTCGCGCTGCAGAAGCCGCAGGGATGCTGGGCTCCAGCCCCACCCGTGCCCGTTTCGACCTGGGCGAGCATCGCGACACGGCGTGCGGTCGTGTATCCCAAGCGTGCAAATGGCGGTGGTGCTTTAAATGTCTCAACGTGGTGGCCGGCTGTAAACTGCACCGGGCTAAGATTGCTCGTCTACAGTGGGGGGAGGGCTCGTCGGATGGGCTGTTAACTGGCCGGCCACCCCCACGCTGAGACATGGAACATGATCCGGCACATCCCAGCTTTCGGCGCGCTACGGGTAGCGATAGCGCCGCGTGTCGCGAAGTTTCGCTCGGCGACGCACGGTCGTCCAGTAAGACTGTGCGTACCTGCTATTTATCGGTTGCGGCTTGTACCTGTTGTTGTTGTTGTTTTCCACTTTTATAACTAGTACAGCCCATATTCATACAACTTTGTTCAATAGTGATTATTTGAAAGTTCTTAAATAAATCAGTGGTATGAAAGTCGCGTGGCGCACATTACATATACATCTCAATATTTTCTTTGCTATAACATAAACAGTTTTTTCAATATTGGTAGATGTTGATATTCCCCCAAACAAGGTGGCAATACGTTAAGTAGGAAGAAAAAATAGATTTATAAAGCAAAGAGTTATGACTACGTTGGTAACACAGATGTGCTCGATTTATAATCCCCGCTACTCAAGCCAGCTTTGGGACAGAATAATTTATATGGCTTTATCACAAGACATACCCTCACTAAAATGACTCCGAGAGTTTTAAAACAACTAACAGTTTCCATTGGGGTAGAGTTAAACGTAGAGCACTTTTAAGGAGACATAATATTGAATTATTTTTGGACGAAAAATCACAACTTTTGATTTATGAATATTCATTTTCAAGGAATTGCTGTCTTCCCTACTGTTATTTTTGATAAGGTCAGATTTGCCATATCGATTAAATCGTCGCAAGTGTCGGAAGAAACTTAAATACGCTCGTATCATCCGCGTAGATCACGAATTTTGCGTGCCTATTTACGTTAACGATATCATTAATGTAATTAGAGCGTGTGTCACGAGGAGCGCATGTACGCGCCTTGTAGGAATGATCGAATATTGGGGTCTACACGCACATGTTTTCAGGGAGCTGAAAGTTTGATTTTCACGAAGAGAGTCGCATTTCAGAACGCTTGATGTTATTTAAGTGGCTGAGTACGCAAATTAAGCTAGAACGAAGTGGCACAAACGTGTTGAACACAGCAGTCTGCAGTCACGTCATTCAAGAACATTTATTTTGTTCACGTTATATATCCCAGCACGATACTATGACGCGCAGTTGTCAACGCTGCCGCTTATGAAGTCTTCTTTTAAATGTCATCATACTACGCTCTTGAGACAATTCTACTTATCATTTTGACCCCAGACACAAACATTCGGTTCATAAATCTAAATAGGTGGGGGAAAAAATCGGTTTGATGAGCTTTCGGGGGGATTAAACATTTTAAGTTTTTACGGTTAGTAAGGCTACAGGAGCCATGCGCAGGTGTTACGTAATTATCGTGTTTAATTCTGGCAAAAAAGTGGGAAAACGTCGAATTCGGAACGCTCGAAATCAATCCGTTCGTTCCTATACCCAATGACGAAAGACAAGCTGCACTCCTGCTTGTGCAGTGCTGGCTGTCGCGTAACATATAATCCAATGTATAACAACTATAGTCCGTTGCAACTCAAGAGGTATAGGGCGAGGGTAAGGATGGCCGGGGAGGAGGAAGCAGATGGAAGACAAAGAGAGGAGGAGGTTTCCCCCTTTCTTCTAGCATTCCGTTGTTTCCTCCTGTTCGGTCCGTCTTACACTCGCCCTGCCTTCACTGATTACAATGGACAACAGACCTTCCCATAAAAAGGGCTCCTGGCCAGAGTTCCATTTTGAGTGTTCGTGCGGACAGCGCGCGATCTACTCGCTTTCGAAGAGACAAACATGCGCGTGCTGGGCTGCAGGAGATCGCACGCTGGAGGCTGAGGACTTGTGAATCTTGGGATGGTGTGTAAGAAGGGGATTCGACCCGGTCTGCCACGGGGAAAGGAACCTTGAAGTGATTGCAGCTGTTGTTCCGGCGCTCGCCTGACGCGCGCTCTATTGGCTACGCTCTCTCGTGTCCGCGGCGCTCTGCTGTCGCGGCGCTCTCTGATGGCGCGCTCGGCCGTCGGCGCTCTCGTGTCGTGCGCTCTCGTGGCGCCCTCCCATTGAATGCACGTATGTCAATGGCCCCTTTAGGTCGGTTCTCACGCTGGCGGCGCTAATGTAGCGCTCACTCGTGCCGTCAGCTGCTTTATCGTCTGCCGAACAACAGTTTTGACGGTGAGATGCAAGCTGAACGCTCACAGCATCCGCTTGCGGCAGCGCTGAGGTAAGCGCTAACGGCAATGCTCCGCTATGTGTGAACAGGCCTTTGGTATTGCTTCTACTCCTTCTGTTGTGGCACCCAGAGCGAATTCTTCGCTTTGCCTGAACTTCCGCCGACGTCAACCGAATTTGCCCCGGAACGGTGGAATATGTACGACGCCACTCTACCAGAATGAAGACCCGGACGAATAACGCCTGCAAAGGATGGACTACCGAGTTTCAAGCTTGTCGACCACACCCATCCAAGCGTCTAAGAGGCTGATTGAATGCCTACCGCAAGATCAGGCGCTTGCTGCCATGGCATTGGCCCCGCAAGCCCGAGAAGTTTAGCTACCCCGTGAAGAGGGTGCGAGAGACTCACTCTGTGCCTGCAGAACCGCCTGACCAATCTTTAAGATGGGTTCCAGGTGCACCGAGATCTCTGCCAAGCTCTACTGGAGGTTAGCAGGGGACTGCGTTGACTTCGAGCCAATCGATAAATAATCTTGTTTCCAATTCTTAACAGCAAACCACGTGCCATGACAGGTCGAGATTTATCGTTGCATTTTTTAGTGTCGCACGGATTCGCACCTGAAGTTAATACGCGCTCGTGTTAAGACCCACACTTAAATTTTCTCCTGGTGAGCATTTGTCCCGGTCTGTGAAAAAGTGAGTGAGCCTTTGTCCGGTGAGCTTGTATTGTACGGGATTCGACTGTATCGCTACTGCCGTCTGGCGTTTTGCCTCGGTCGCTTTGTACACTACCCGCACAAATTGCCGTGAACCATCAATTGGGCATTTAAGGCAGCGTTCATCAAGCGCGCTGGGAGGACTCTAGAATGGTGCTTCCATATGCGTCTCGAAGAGGTTCGGCCTCTACACAGCTGCGCTTAGGCCAACAAGACCGCGCCGCCGGTTTCGAACGATAAGCCAATAAAAATCGCTGCAGACCATTTGGAAGCCAATGTTTGCCTAGCTTAAGCGAGGCTGCGACATGAAGCAGCTTCGTACCCGTTTTCAGGCCACCACTCTCCAATTCTGTGGAAAGTTGCGCGAGCCCTACTAGGTCTGTAAGAGTCGCGAATACGCTTAGAAAATGAAAGAGGCGGAAATAGAGCGTTCGAACGTCACAGAATCAGAGTTCTGGTTAGAATGATTCGTGGGTGAGATGCCAGCTATGGCTGCTTTTAGTGTTGCAAACTGGGTTTATTGCTCCCACGTTCAACTTAGAGGTGACCTGAGTACAAAACTCTCTGTTACTGACATCCGCCACACGTGGCGCACTCACGTTACACCGAGGACTCACTGAAAAAGCGATGGCGGGAGAGCCGGCACGTAGATCCATGCATCAAAACGCTGTACCTACGCCTTACATGCGTCGATGAACGTCTACCTATGAAATAACCTTCTTGCACATGAATTCTCTCCTCTGAACTTGAAGCAAATGCTTCAAATGTTGTTCAATGAGTCAGCAGAAAGACGTTACCGCATTCTTTCTGAAGCTATAGCTTTGATTTGGCGGCGAGATAGGGATCCACGTACTACGGCAAGCCACGGTCGAAGAGAATTGACCGGCTGCCAAACACGTGCACCGCCAACTCCGCCTGCCACCACACGCATGTAAAACAAGTGAAAAAATACATAGAACTGGTTGGCGGTGGGAGGACTTAAGACACTTCGAGAAAACTTTGCCAGTCGAGGAAGCTGCTAAAAAGACGCACAAGGAAGACGTAGCGACGCTAGACAGCGTCCCGTGCCGGAAGGCCGAGGACTACAGAGTTAGCGAGCCGCTATGTTCTTGGCAAAAATCACAAAACGCAATTCTGGATATGACAGTTTGATCAAAATATCAATATGCAACTGTATTTTTTTTTTCCCTTATTTTGTTGTGTGCGAAGATCCTACGCTTGAAGCGCGCTTACTCGCTCATCAAAAAGACGGCATCGCGCCTAATACGCCGTAACAATTTTATTTTTTCAAGTATAATATTTCTTTTGATAAAAAAAAAAACTGGGAGAGAACGCGCCTGAATTCGTCACGTGAACGTTCTAACCGCGAGCAGCATCGATCATTCTGATAATTGAGGAAGTCCTCCGCATTTCTTGGCGCTGCCACCGCAGATACTCCTTGGGGCAGCAATTCGTAATAAAATAAATACCTCCAAGAAAAAGACACGAAGGCATGCATCTCCGCAATCCGGATTTGCACTTTCTCAAAGTATTCGAGGGGAAAATAAAACGTTATTTTATAAAGACATATTGCAAGGTCTAGCCGGGCAGTGAGTTGGCTTAACTTTACATATAGCATACAATCCACAGCATTAGCCTCCACGCATCTACACAAAACAAGGTGTTTTTTTTCCAATATGTGGCGTTGATGTGGAACTGGCATCCTTCCAGAAATAGCTGGTCTGACGCGCCGCATTGTCATTGGTGGCATAAACCATGTCATTGGTAAGAATTCTCGAAATCCTAGCGTGACACATTATGCGCAAATCTTATTTCGTGTTGTTGTTTTGTTTTGTAAAAAGCTGATAGAATGGAGTCCAGATTAACGGTCGAAGCATACACGCACTAAATGCATACGCTCATACATGCACTACGCTTGGCTGCATGTGTGCAGGATACCAACTGTTTCTGTGGTTTCCTTCCACGCAAGCAAAAACCCTTTTCCAGGCGCTTTTCTTGCATAGAACTTTTGAACATTCTCATTCAGCAGAAATACGCGTTGCTGGTCGTCACATATCAAAACTCTAGGCAGCCAGTCAAAGATGACATTATGTCTGTTTTGCCCATATCTGCATAATATCTTTATAGTTTAAAAAATATCACGTATATTTTGTAAACATATTGTAGTTGTTTCTAAGACATATTTAAAATAATAACATATCTGTGAAAAAACGAGACCATAAAGTCATAACGGCCATTACGTCAAATATACAGGGTAGATACACAAAGGAAAAATTTACTGATCGGTTTTACCGCAAAGATAGACCGAGGCATCGCCGGATTTCCGCCATCCTCCGCCCAGAAGGTAGCGCTAAGTCACAACCAGATGCCAAAGTTTCAGCCCAGATCCGATAACTTAATCAAAAGTTATAAGTGATTTTCATGAAAATTTCAATGGGAAAATGGAGCCCATTTTGCCCGTTTTCGGTTTCTGGTGCCATAGAGCCCCATGTGTTCGAAAACTCCATCGGCCGCCATTTTCCCATTGAAATTTTCAGAAAATCACTTATAACTTTTGATTAAGTTGTCGGATCGGGCTGAAACTTTGGCATCTAGTTTGTGACCTCTAGCGCTACACTTTGGGCGGAGAATGAGCGTTCGGCGATGCCTAGTTTATTTTTGCAGTGAAAAAGACCGTGTAGAATTTTCTTCGTGACACTACTATATGCATATTTTTTTTTTTAAAGAACCACTTTTTGGTAGAGATGATAGAGTAGTAAGGACTCAACCACGAGAGAGGTTCACTTCGTAACGCTTCTATTTTACCTTGTTAAGTAATATTTTCATACGACTGCGGAAATGTTTATAAGGACGACACGTCAAGGCTACGTTACCAGTGACAAAAAGGGACAGGTTTGTGAGGATGTGCCGAAGGGGCAAGGTGCCGCAATAGTCGAGTCTTAGTAGATGCAGGTCTGATACCTCCGATGCCCCCGATAACGATACTATATATGTAAGCGCAAAGGCGGAGGCAGAGTATCGGGTATCGTTATCGGAGTCATCGGAACGATCTACTAAAACTCTCTATTAGGGAGTTTTAGTAGATCGTTCCGATAACGATACCCGATACTAGAGAGTTTTAGTAGATCGTTCCGATACCTCCGATACCCCCGATAACGATACTATATATGTAAGCTGCAAAGGCGGAGGCAGAGTATCGGGTATCGCTATCGAGTCAGGCGGAACGATCTACTAAAACTCCCTATTAGGGAGTTTTAGTAGATCGTTCCGATAACGATACCCGATACTAGAGAGTTTTAGTAGATCGTTCCGATACCTCCGATACCCCCGATAACGATACTATATATGTAAGCGCAAAGGCGGAGGCAGAGTATCGGGTATCGTTATCGGAGTCATCGGAACGATCTACTAAAACTCTCTATTAGGGAGTTTTAGTAGATCGTTCCGATAACGATACCCGATACTAGAGAGTTTTAGTAGATCGTTCCGATACCTCCGATACCCCCGATAACGATACTATATATGTAAGCGCAAAGCGGAGGCAGAGTATCGGTAGCCGTTATCGAGTCATCGGAACGATCTACTAAAACTCTCTATTAGGAGTTTTAGTAGATCGTTCCGATAACGATACCCGATACTAGAGAGTTTTAGTAGATCGTTCCGATACCTCCGATACCCCCGATAACGATACTATATATGTAAGCGCTAAGGTTACGGAGGCAGAGTATCGGGTATCGTTATCGGGAGTCATCGGAACGATCTACTAAAACTCTCTATTAGGGAGTTTTAGTAGATCGTTCCGATAACGATACCCGATACTAGAGAGTTTTAGTAGATCGTTCCGATACCTCCGATACCCCCGATAACGATACTATATATGTAAGCGCAAAGGCGGAGGCAGAGTATCGGGTATCAGTCATCGGAGTCATCAGGAACGATCTACTCAAAAATCTCTATTAGGGAGTTTTAGTAGATCGTTCCGATAACGATACCCGATACTAGAGAGTTTTAGTAGATCGTTCCGATACCTCCGATACCCCCGATAACGATACTATATATGTAAGCGCAGAGAAGGAGGCAGAGTATCGGGTATCGTTATCGAGTCATCGAACGATCTACTAAAACTCTCTATTAGGGAGTTTTAGTAGATCGTTCCGATAACGATGACCTGATACTAGAGAGTTTTAGTAGATCGTTCCGATACCTCCGATACCCCGATAACGATACTATATATGTAGCGTGCATGAAGCGAGGCAGAGTATCGGGTATCGCTAGAGTCGATCGGTACATCAAAACTCTCTATTAGGGAGTTTTAGTAGATCGTTCCGATAACGATACCCGATACTAGAGAGTTTTAGTAGATCGTTCCGATACACTCCGATACACTCGATAACGACATACTATATACGTAAGCGCAAAGGCGAGGCAGAGTATCGGGTATACGCTATCGAGTCATCGAACGATCTACTAAAACTCTCTATTAGGAGTTTTAGTAGATCGTTCCGATAACGATACCCGATACTAGAGAGTTTTAGTAGATCGTTCCGATACCTCCGATACCCCCGATAACGATACTATATATGTAAGCATAGCAGGAGGCAGAGTATCAGGTATCGTTATCGGAGTCATCGGAACGATCTACACAAACTCTCTATTAGGGAGTTTTAGTAGATCGTTCCGATAACGATACCCGATACTAGAGAGTTGCCAGTAGATCGTTCCGATACCTCCGATACCTCCGATAACGATACTATATATGTGCAGCCAGGCTACGGAGGCAGAGTATCGAGTAATGTTATCGGATGTCATCGGAACGATCTACTAAAACTCTGACGGGGTTACAGATTTCCCTGGGATACCCGATACTAGAGAGTTTTAGTAGATCGTCCGATACTCCGATACCCCCGATAACGATACTATATATGCAAGCGCAAAGCGCGAGGGCAGAGTATCGGTATCGAGACGAGTCATCGAACGATCTACTAAAACTCTCTATTAGGAGTTTTAGTAGATCGTTCCGATAACGATACCCGATACTAGAGAGTTTTAGTAGATCGTTCCGATACCTCCGATACCCCTGATAACGATACTATATATGTAAGCGCAAAGGCGGAGGCAGAGTATCGGGTATCGTTATCGGAGTCATCGAACGATCTACTAAAACTCTCTATTAGGGAGTTTTAGTAGATCGTTCCGATAACGATACCCGATACTAGAGAGTTTTAGTAGATCGTTCCGATACCTCCGATACCCCCGATAACATATATATAGCGCAAAGGCGGAGGCAGAGTATCGGGTATCGCTATCGAGTCATCGAACGATCTGCAAAACTCTCATTAGGAGTTTTAGTAGATCGTTCCGATACCTCCGATGACTCCCGATACCGATACTATAACGTAAGCGCATAAGCGGAGGCAGAGTATCGGGTATCGTTATCAGAGTCATCGGAACGATCTACTAAAACTCTCTATTAGGGAGTTTAGTAAGATCGTCCGATAACGATACCGATACTAGAGAGTGAGTCGTCCGATACCTCCGTACCCCTGATAACGATACATATGTGAGCGTAGAGCGGAGGCAGAGTATCGGGTATCGGTATCGAGTCATCGGAACGATCCTACTAAAACTCTCGATTAGGAGTTTTAGTAGATCGTTCCGATAACGATACCCGATACTAGAGTTTTAGTAGATCGTTCCGATACCTCCGATACCCCCGATAACGATACTATAGTATGTAAGCGCAAAGGCGGAGGCAGAGTATCGGGTATCGTTATCGGAGTCATCGGAACGATCTACTAAAACTCTCTATCAGGGAGTTTTAGTAGATCGTTCCGATAACGATACCCGATACTAGAGAGTTTTAGTAGATCGTTCCGATACCTCCGATACCCCTGATAACGATACTATATATGTAAGCGCAAAGGCGGAGGCAGGAGTTATCGGGTATGCGTTATTTCGGAGTCATCGGAACGATCTACTAAAACGTCTCTCATTAGCAGAGTTTAGTAGCATCAATACCCGATAACGAATACGTCCTGATACTTAGAGAGTTTTAGTAGATCGTTCCGATACCGATACCCCCGATAACGATACTATAGTATGTAAGCGCAAGTGCGGAGGCAGAGTATCGGTATCGTTATCGGAGTCATCGAACGACTCTACCTAAACTCTCTCACTAGAGAGTTTTAGTGAGATCGTTCCGATACCTCCGATACCCCCGATAACGATACTATATATGTAAGCGCAGAAGTGCAGGCAGAGTATCGGGTAATCGTTGTCGAGTCATCGAACGATCTACTAAAACTCTCTATAGAGGAGTTTAGTAGATCGTTCCGATACCATTACCGGATACCGCGATATATCGATACTATAACTACTGTATAGCGTTAAAGGCGGAGGCAGAGTATCGGATATCGTTACCGGAGTCATCGGAACGATCTACTAAAACTCGATAGGAGTTCAGTGATCGTTCGATAACGATACCCGATACAGAGAGTTTAGTAGATCGTTCCGATACCTCCAGATACCCCCGATAACGATGACTATATATGTAAGCTGCAAAGGCGGAGGCAGAGTATCAGATAGTCGTTATGTCAGAGTTCATCAGAACGATCCACCGAAACATCTCTATTAGGGAGTTTTAGTAGATCGTTCCGATACCTCCGATACCCCTGATAACGATACTATGATCAAGCGCAAAGGGAGGCAGAGTATCGGTATCGTTATCGATCTCGAACGATCTACTAAAACTCTCATATTAGGGAGTTTTTAGTAGATCGTTCCGATACCTCCGATACCCCCGATAACGATACTATATACGTAAGCGCAAAGGCGGAGGCAGAGTATCGGTATCGCTATCGGAGTCATCGAACGATCTACTAAAACTCATTAGGAGTTTTAGCAGATCGTCGATAACGATACCCGATACTAGAGAGTCTAGTAGATCGTTCCGATATCCGATACCCCCGATAACGATACTATATATGTAAGCGCAAAGGCGGAGGCAGAGTATCGGGTATCGTTATCGAGTCATCGGAACGATCTACTAAAACTCTCGATTAGAGCTAGAGATCGTTCCGTAACGATACGATACTAGAGAGTTTCAGCGATACCTCCGATACCCCCTGATAACGATACTATATATGTAAGCGCAAAGGCGGAGGCAGAGTATCGGGTATCGTTATCGAGTCATCGGAACGATCTACTAAAACTCTCTATTAGGGAGTTTTAGTAGATCGTTCCGATAACGATACCCGATACTAGAGAGTTTTAGTAGATCGTTCCGATACCTCCGATACCCCCGATAACGATACTATATATGTAAGCGCAAAGGCGGAGGCAGAGTATCGGGTATCGTTATCGGAGTCATCGGAACGATCTACTAAAACTCTCTATTAGGGAGTTGTAGTAGATCGTTCCGATAACGATACCCGATACTAGAGAGTTTTAGTAGATCGTTCCGATACCTCCGATACCCCCGATAACGATACTATATATGTAAGCGCAAAGGCGGAGGCAGAGTATCGGGTATCGCTATCGGAGTCAGCGGAACGATCTACTAAAACTCTCTATTAGGGAGTTTTAGTAGATCGTTCCGATAACGATACCCGATACTAGAGAGTTTTAGTAGATCGTTCCGATACCTCCGATACCCCCGATAACGATACTATATATGTAAGCGCAAAGGCGGAGGCAGAGTATCGGGTATCGCTATCGAGTCATCGGAACGATCTACTAAAACTCTCTATTAGGGAGTTTTAGTAGATCGTTCCGATAACGATACCCGATACTAGAGAGTTTTAGTAGATCGTTCCGATACCTCCGATACCCCCGATAACGATACTATATATGTAAGCGCAAAGGCGGAGGCAGAGTATCGGGTATCGTTATCGGAGTCAGCGGAACGATCTACTAAAACTCTCTAATGTTCCTCTTTGCCGGGATCACAGTGCTCATACATCATTCCAAAGACATTCTGCAAATACGAGTCACCGCAATATCCGTGGTTTGAATCCCACGTGCCAAGTTTTCTCCTTGAACGCATTGCCATGCGGCATTAGAAGCACGGATCTTGCGGTGACTCGCCTTCGAACCTGTATGCAGACGCTCTTTTGTATGATGCATAAGCAGTGTGACCCCGGCTTTACAGGGCCGGTTCACTCATGCATCTCAGCGCTGAGAGAACGCGGATTTGGCACAGCGTGAACTCATCGCTAAGTTAACGTTGTATGTGCTAGCAAAAACGACCGGGTCACATGCATCGGAGCTTTGACAGAGCCTTGATATAGCCCAAAGTCAGCACTTTGTCAATAGCGTTTAGTTAGCTCTACGGTGTACTTTTGCACAGGTCTTTAGGGTTATGCCATCCTTTGTAAGTACCCGTAGTCGGTGAGAGGTTACGAGTTCCGTGGATGCCCCGCCTCAATTAAGCGCAAGCATTCTGCCTTTCATAGCATGCATGCACTTCGACACACGCGCAGCCTTGGGGAAGGCCACGTGCTGGTGGCGGAGATACTACTGAATTCTGGGCCTTTTACCGACTGTAGTAATTACCCGGTGCCGACAGTATACGTAAGTCAACAACTCAAGGACACAAACAACGACGAGATGACCTGATGTGACACGTATACTTCATGGAATCCAAATGACTGAAAACAAAAAAGCGTATTCGCAGTTCTAGAAAAATTCGAAAGATTGTCACCATATTCTTTTGCTGTTGTTTTGTCAACACCATACACATTGCAGTGGCTCTCATGTCGTGGAATAGTAGGTGCGATTACAAACTTTCCAAAGTTATTCTTCATATAACGTCAAATACAGTTTATGCAGTTCCACACAATACTTATATCGAATACAAACGCTTATGTAGGACTTGAAACATGAAACACGATTAGGGTATTGAAATCGCTCATATATTAGATCCTTGGACTTCAGCCGATAAGCGAACAAGGCCACCAGAGCTCTTCTTCAATTCCTGCGAGACACTGGTACGAAGGGCGAACTGTGAAAAAACTGAGCTGACCGTTATTTCTCGTGTATGTTGACTTTTTCCCAGTGCCGTTTGCTGTATAGTATATTTATATGGTACATATTTCAGGAGGAACCCAAAAGCGCTCATTAATTACCTTACTAATACTCGTTTATTCAAGATACTCTAAATTTTGGTGCGAACTCTCTTAAAAATGTCTGCGGGTCTACTTACCCGCAAAACGCTCAAAGAGCCAATCTCTGCTATCTACGAAATCAGCTCAGCGAATGATGAGGCGAAACATCTGTTTAGACCTAAAAATGAAGTCTGCGCTGTAGCATTACGCAATGCAAGCATGACGCTTTGCATTGCGTAATGCTACAGCGCAGACTTCACTTTTAGGACTAAACAGATGTTCCACCTCATCATTTGCTGAACTGAATTCGTAGATCGCAGACATTGGCTCTTTGAGTGTTTTGCGGGTAAGTAGACGCACAGGCATTTCTTAGAGTGAATGGTGTGCATTTGCTTTTGTTTTGTTTTATACTCTCTCTTCTAAATTTTTTTGCTTTTTCTAAGTCCCTAGCCTTACTGCCTTTTTTTCTTTTTTTCACGATGTAGCTAGTCAGCTATAAATGCTCGAAAGCTCACGCTGTAGAACCCAG
>JAZHYW010023953.1:0-81614 GCA_037355805.1 Ixodes ricinus
TACATGATGGATTAGAATAAAGCGATGAATGCTTCCGGCTTTGAGCAACACAACATGGACAAGCAGAATGCCTCCGCACCGTTATCACTTACCACAGTCAGATCGATCGGGGCCTGAGATTAGGCACGAGTGCTGCGGCAGCTTTCGGCCGCGGCTTCTGTTCAATCAGCGCACCGAAGGTTGGACTTGGGCCCAATAGCCGAGTCAGCGCGATTCGACTGTGATGATGTTTCAATGTGTCATGAAGGGAGAGGAGGCGAAACGGAGGCTTTGATTATTCTAGGAGGTGTTGCCTGTGTCCCGCGAGAATTTCGTATAACCCTTCTGTCAAAAGTTTTTTTTATTATTATTATTATTTATCGCTTGCCGTGCAGCGTCTCTAGCGTTGCGAGCTGACCCGCCGCTTGATCAAATCATTCGATGCCATTGTGAAATACCCGTGATGCAATTCGTGTGCCATCGCGTAACAAAACGCTCTCACTTCGTCCGAGGCCGTTCTACGCGTAAGATACTTTATCTATTCACAGCGTCTACGCAGATGCTGACGTCTTTTTATATCAAATCGAATCGTGCCGGTCAACAGCGGCTTTTCTTATCTTATTTCTGATCCCAATCTACCCACATATTTGTTGAATCTGTATTCTGCGCGTTGTGTAGAAAATAGATTCGGGTAAGATGAAGCTTGTACGGATGCGCAGTACTGAAAGCAGCGCCACAGCAGACGCGTGACGTGAGAGAGTTGAGTTGTTGTATAAGGACACGCTGCAGAGTACGTGGGGGGCACGGTATGCAACCTTGTGACGTGATAGTCGCAGAGCAAGAGGCCCAGACTCGTCAAATACGAAGTGGGGGCCGAAGTTTACAGAGCGCGCCGATTGGAGCCTGTGACGATGACGCCACACTTTCGTGGCTTCCACGAACTTGTGGCTCAAACTTTGCGTTTGAGAAATCTAGAGCCCATACTTGGTTTATAGACCCCTTTCCAAAGACTGCCCTCTGTTGGCAGTTGTGGAATCCCTGCACAATGGCGGACTAAAATCGCAACGTCATGGCAATCTTAATGCATTTGGTTAGATTAGAAGGCAAAACACACGCACAAAAAGGTGATGAGCGCAGTGACGTTGCACCGTCGACCCTATCTGATTGACTCGTCGGCTCCTAGCGTTGACCGAGTTCTGACGTTCACTATCTTATGGAATGACTCGCACGTTCCACGTTGTCAGCTGCTCCGCCATTGTGCAGTAATTCCGAACTCTTAATAATCGGCACGTGACTCTCCAAAATGTCAATGGATAAAATCTATTTTTCTACATTTGCAAATCTTAAATTTGTGGACGTCCAGCGACAACCAGGCGGCGTTGCCACTTTTTAGAGCCCCTCGACACGCGTAGGTAATGCCATCCTTCGCCAAATGCGATAAAAAAAAACATTTATGCATATGTTGTCAAAGCGCAGTGGACGCTTGTAGCCTATACACTTAAAAAAAGGCGTATACCCGGGCACTCCTTTTGGGAGAGTCAACCGATGCCCCATATAGCTCCTTGGGGGGTCTTGTGATGCCACCGAATCGCGGACTTTAAGTACTCCCCATTTATGGGAGGTCATTTAGCATCCCAGACGATTGCCCTGGACTGATCAGACACTTTTACTAAGGGTGCTGTTCGAATTCCTATGTTACATCTAGGGCTTCAACTGATGCCCCTAACTAGGGGTGTTGCTTGACCTCACTCATTACTCCTAGGT
The DNA here is from genome assembly GCA_037355805.1 of Ixodes ricinus. Classification (NCBI taxonomy): domain Eukaryota; kingdom Metazoa; phylum Arthropoda; class Arachnida; order Ixodida; family Ixodidae; genus Ixodes; species Ixodes ricinus. Next base: position 1,744 of record JAZHYW010023953.1, read on the forward strand.
GTTCACACGAGTCCTATTAATATGGGTTCTCTATATCGCTCTTTTTAAGAATATGGATTTGAAATGGCTCCCCATATAACGGGCGGTATACAGCGCCCTTTACGACCCTCAAGGACTGCCATGAGTCCCCGTTTCAGTGGTGCACTTTAGTGCCATGGGAGTTACATATATAATGTTTGTAACCCCCTCACTCTAAAAAAAAGGAGGGTGTTGTCTTGCAACCTTTCGTCCCATATAATGCACCCCAAAACTTGAGTTCGGCGTACAGCCCATTGACGTCGAACAGACGGCCCCAACTTTTACGATGGGCTTGATTAAGTTGATATATATCTTATTAAACAGCTAAAGTACGTATTAAACACTAAAAAAAAAACACAAAAAACAGTGAAGTTCTGCAATAGGGCCAAAAACACTATTTTTTTCGGTAACACGTATATTACGTATTTAATAAGTTGTACCACCTCGGCTATCAAGCCGCTCGTGAAAGTTGGTACGGTGGGTTCGACGTCGAGCGCGCTGCATGTCGAACTGAACTTTTTTGGGTGTCTTATATGTGACAGGGGGTTGGATTATATCCTTTATTTTCTGAGAATGCTGCGTATTTGGCTGATATATTCATATACACCCAAAATGTTCAGTGCGTCTACTTTCCCGTAAAGCACTTTGGTTAGCCAATCGCTGCCATCAATATATAGAGCATGACAAATGAATTGGCTGTAAATATGTTCGGACCTGAACAAAAAAAGGCGCACAGCGACATTGAACAGGAAGTTTCACGTGTTTACGCCATGCTCAGTGTCGCTGTACAGTCTCTTTTAGGCCAAGACGTATATTACCGCCTCGTCATTCACAGAGTTCACTCCGTAGGTTGCAGCGATTGTCTCTCCCAAGTGCCTTGCGGGAAAGTATGAGTCCAGGTTTCTTAGTGTGTAGGCGTCAGTTCATGCTATCTGTATTCGCAGCTCCTGAAAGAAATGCGAATAAAAGCCAAGTAGTGGCAATTAAAGTCTTTATAACAAAATTATTATTGGTGCATAGGCAAGAGAAAGTTTAATTGAAAATGCAGTCTATCAGTTTCGCCATCAGAACCTATGTGTTTTGGTGTACGGAAGTGGGCTGCAAAATGCTTGCACCGCTTTGGGTTGCAACGGCGTTGAGGACATGCTAAGGTTGGAACATGAGAAGAGCTCTTTCAGGCTCCAATCCAAGCGCGCGCTCAACGATGCTTCTGCTCCGAGACACGCTGGTATTGTGCTGTAGACTGCGGAGCCAAAAAAAAAAAAAAACTCAGAGATAAGATTTTGAAATTCCAAGTGAAAACTTAGATTCTCAAGGGCCTTTAGGAAAACCACATTGCGCGCATGAATGTTATTAAGGTGTTCTAAAAGGGTGGCACGTTCTCAACATCAAAATGGTCCTTATACATTGGCGACTCGCGCGACGTCTGCCACGTCAACGGAGACCTCTTCAACTGTCACCTCCGCAGCAGCAAACCAGAGCTTGCCCTCGTCAGTCGAATGAGCTTGCAGATCTTGTGGCACCTGCAATAAACAGAAAAACAAAAAATATATTCAGATGTACATAAAAAATGGTTACTGCGATTGCTGGATCACTTGGTATATTTGAGCACTTTGTACATTCTTCTGTGTGCCCATAAATAGCTGTGTAGCTTTCATAATGACGAACGCGTCTTATTCAGCATAAATACGCCAATAAAAGGCTGGATCAAGCACCGACTTCTTCACGGCGCCAATGTACACAGGAACTGCCGAAATCAGACTTGCGTCTATTACTCGAAAAAAGTGATAATTTATAATTGCAATTACTTTGCAAATCAACCAACCAGTTAACGTTGCGTACTGCTTCTCATAAGCTTGATAAATTAATGACTTGGTTTAATTACTCAATTTTCAGTTTGTCACTTCGCCAAGAAAATTGAGCCTCTATATGAAACTTTTAGTGCTAGGCGTACCGTTAAAAGTAATGTTTGCTCGTCGTGTTCTGTGTTTGCAGTGCTCGTGAATAAACAGAATTTAAGTAAAAATTCGAAGAAACCAAAATTTGAAATAAACTGACAGACTGCTTGGTTCTGGTTGAGTGTCACAGGTTCGAGCAAAACAAAAAAGGCGAAATTTCCGAGGAAATCAGTTTATATTTGATTGGACCGGATGATAGGTCTACACCCCGTCAACAGGCTCTGTGATAAAGCAAAGAAACGATACTGAGGATTTTTTTACATATCTGTAAATCTATAACAAACAAAAACTTAACGCGGCACTCAGGAAAAAACAAATTACTCACAGCTTGAATTTCTAGAGTGCAGACGTTCTCAAAACACACACGAAAAAAAAAACTATTTTCTTGGTATTAAGGCGTTACTCCAAGGTATGGAAACTAAGAGTAGTTTTGCTTGTCGGTCTTCTTAACAAGGATATTTGTAATTTAATCCCCTCTGCCCTCTGCTCCTCGTGAACGAAAAAGAAAACTAGTGCGTTTACGTTTTTGTTTTCTATGTTTTCGGTTTTGTAGTAGCTAAATGAGACGCCGGGGCCTGACGCTTCGAGAGTTGACGTGTGCACCGAGAAACACGTTCGGCCCGCGATAGTTCGTACGGGCGGAGACGGGCATCAAACAAAATTCACCCCGTTTTCGAAGCAAGCTTGCTGATCAGAAACACCAGATGCCCCGAAAACGGCGTCTTCGACAAAAGCTGCAGACCGCAGAGTCTTTGGGGCGGGGTCTCATGCCGCCTGGTGGCGGGAGGGCAGCCAGTGGCCAATGAGGAGCGGCCGCCGTGACGGGAGTTGTAGTCCGTTGCAACACGAGAACAGCAAGAGAGTGAGTCCTTCCCTCTTTCCACATTAGCAGAACGAATGCTGGAGAGGAGCAGAGCAGACTCCAGCTTTTGCTCTGCTATTGTGGAAAGAGGGAAGGGTTCCCTCTCCTGTTCATCTTGAGTTGCAACGTACTATGCGCTCGCCCTCCACTCTCTCCACGAGCCCTTTCTCTCTTATTGAGAAAGGAGGATCGCCGATTTTTAATGGTGGGTCTTGAAAGGTCGTTTGACTCCCTTCGACTTCCTTATTTTGTTAGAGTGCGTGTCGTCAACTGACTCACGCCAACAAAATCGCAACGTCACGGCTTTCATCTTGTTTTTTTAGCCTAGTTTCCGCGGCTCATTTAGTAGACCTAAACTCGCTCGATACTTCTTTTACAAGTAGCGACAACCAACATATATGACAAATCACATTCCGCTGGAAAAAAATGGCGGCATTCAGTTTAAACATCTGCTGTGCGCCTCCATTCGCTTCCTGAAACCTGCTCCGTCACGCAGTCGGCGCTTCAAAGAATGTCGCTACTTGTAGGAAGCTCTTATCTAGGGACTTTAAATAGACCCTTCCAAAAGTTCATCAAGCAACATTGGTGGTCACCATTGCTTGCTCACGAAGCGCGTGATTGGATCCCAGTCCTCGCCGAACTCTGACGCAGCGCTCGTGTCCAATACATGCTCAGAAGAACGTTACTAGATTACCTCAGTTGTGGAATTCCCGCGGAAGGGGTACCCCCTCACTCACTTCAGTCCGCCTCCCGTCGTTTGAAGCGCCATCTAGATTTTCGTTTCATAACTCCGTGCTCTATAGAGCAGACCTTGAACGCCACCTAGACAATGTTTTGAAACATGTGTATTCCATAGAATACGCTGCAGTTTTCAAATCAGCCGTCCTGGCGCGTCGAGCGACGGGAGGCGACTCGTGGTTTGTGTGTGCGGGGGGGGGTACTGTTCGTGCAAGCAGCATCTTGTAGCAGTTCCCTAACTGAGGTAATCAATAACGTTGGCTCAGAGTACGTAATCAAACAATGGCGGACAGGCGTTTTCGCGCACCTTTGAAAAGGGTCTATTGAACGCAGAAGGTACAGCTAGAGTCACCGAATGTACCCGGAGAACCGAAACTCGCAGGCTTCGCTTCAGAACCGATTTGCGGTGCAGCAGTCGGGATAACCATTATAGCGCTGCCCTGTGCAGTCAAAGAGAAGCGCTTATACTGTAGCGATCGTTCTCGTGCGAGATCTTCAGACCATGTTCCTGGCCTGTGGCGACACTGATGGTTTGCTTTTACTAAAGTTCTTTTCTTCGTTCCGAACAGTGCGCGATTTGCTCCTCGCTGCCTCGTCTCTCTCTTTCTCGCCTCGAAACACATCGAAGCCGAGTGTTAGGCTTAGCGTTCGAGGCGTACAGTTTGAAACGCAGCACCAGCGCAACCGGAGCGAACAAGCGAGCCGGCAATCTTCTTGGGCAAACCAGATTAACGGCTTAAGATCCAGAAAACATGAGCGCATTTTTTGTTCTGTCCTTACTATTTGATGCCCAGACCTCCCACCCTTGCGCATCCGCCGTAGAAGTGGATAACGCAGAAACATTTTATGTATCTTTCGTTGTTTTGGGCCGATCCACAAAATGGTCGACTGATAACTTCAGCCATAGGCTAAACCAGCGAGTCAGAACTGGATTCTGCTGGATTGACTTCCGGTAAGCGGACTGAATGGAACTCGGTACTCTGGGAACATTCAGTGACTCTATAGGTACGGCGTAACAGTGATATTTTAGTCTGTGTGTCTCTTAGCCTTGGACTAAAAGTGTTGTATCTTTTAGCCTTTGACTGCGCCCCAACTAAAGTTTAGGCGAGGTGCAGAAAGGCCGCCTACTATCTTAAAGCGGGGCGGGCGGCGCTACCGTCAAAACGCAAATGCAAAAGAGCAAGAAAATTAAAAAAAACAAACAAATGAAGTGTGTGAACCAGAGGAGAAGGGACAAGACATCACTATCTTTCATATTCGATAGCCTATAGCCACTCTTTTCGTGCCAGAAACATTTTTTTTCCTATTTTGGAACGATAAGCAATCCACTTCCCCACATCGCAAACCATGGGGTTCCGGCTAAGCATCAGACCACACCGTCGTTTGTTGATTGCAAGATAAGGTCACCTCTCGACATATTTGCATAAGATAGACCCTTTTTTGAAAAGTGCGCGATATTGCAAGTCCGCCATCGGCTGGGCGCGTACTCTGAGCATGTATTGGTCACGAAGGTTTGCTCCAGCGTTCGACGTCGAATCAGCTCCGTTCGTATCAAACACGGGCGTTGCGTCGGTGTTCAGCGAGGGAATGGTGACCGCCAATGTTTGCTCGATGGACTTTTTAAAAGTGTCTATGGGGGCGGTTCATGTGTTGCCACGACGTGGCGCAGCTTTCATCTTGAAACTATGTTGCTGAAGTCCCGTTGAAAAATTCGTTTGAGTTATCTTTATGGGTTTTTTTGTCTTTTTTTTGTTTTCATTTTGCACACGTAACGCAACACCTGCTCAGAATCCAAAGGGTGCATGTTGAGCTTCATGTTGGGTGCATGTTTCTATTTTCCCGTTGTAAAAACCTACTCGCCCTTGAATACATCTTTTAAAATTGCGTTTCTCAGAATTTTAAAATCCCTCGAATATTTTTCACTCTTCTTCAGATGAGTCATACCGAAATCACACGGGAAAAAAAGAAAGAGGCTTTTTTCGAGTTTGTAGTTTTGCATAAGCCGACTAGGTATGCAGATTTTACTTCAAAAAATAAGGTACGAAAATAATTACAGATTTATTGATTTGCTATTCATAAATCTTACTAAACATAGGGTAATCTCGATGTACTAAAAGGTACCCTTAAATTTGTAAAGTTCTCAAATTATTTATATTAATTAAATTTTCGCACCTAAATAGTGTGCGTATTTTTGTTTTGTTTTGTTTTTAATCCCTGAACTTAGCAGTGCGTTTTATTTTTGTGTAGTAAAACGTTGATCTCTATTTTGCTGGATGTACACTCTTGTGTATATGGCAGCTTTAGGATTTTAACAACAAGGATTTTTTTTAATGTTTGGTACATAAACCGAGTTTTCCGCGGACCTACTGTTCATCACTTAGGCGTCATGTTACGCACTGAGAGATGGCAAGTAATTATCTTATCATAGCTTTCAACTGATCGAACACATTGATTCAAACTTGTCGCCCAATAGTCATAGTAGCTGTCGTAGTTGATTCTGAAGAATTCATACCAAAAGGATGGTATCACAGATAGCCTGTTAAGTAATATACACGATAGATCACCCCTAAAACTTACAATGCGAGAGACGAATGGCAATTTACTGTAATTTTTTATACGCTTCATTCGAAGTCGCTCTTCGTATTATTTTCATATTTTTTGTGACGCATTTAAGAAAGATCATTAAGATGTTTTGGGTGGGACCTTAATATTTTATACGTTCGAATGCCGCCAATGCAATTTGTGTTCTTTATCAGTGTGCCTGCATTGTCACTATGGTGCCTGAAACGCGTCTCTGACTGGTGTGTTAACAGTGCCCAAAAACGTGTTCTCTCGATTTCCGCCTGATGACGTCATGGAAGTGTCATGCTGTCGACGGCCCTGGTCCTGGCAGCGTCACAGTGGTGGTGGTGGGTGTGGCAGACGCCTGTTCTATTGCAGGTCGCTCTCCAGCTTGGCAGCCCACGGAACCTATGCGGAGGGCAAGTTCGTCTGCTTCTCGCGCAGGGGGTAGCGGTGACGTCAGAACGCCGAGCCCTGATTGGCTGATCGCGGTCCCCTATCTGAGCGTCGTCTGCTCCTTTGCAACGTCGTCTGCTCGCAACGTCGTCTGCGTCTGTCTTACCTTTCCTGCGACTTTTGCAAGTGGAAAGGCCAGATTCACGAAACTATCTTACGCCAAAAATATGCGTAAGACAAAACTTAAAAAACAAATTCGTATTCACGAAACGAAATTTTCGTAATTTTTGTGCAGGTTACGACAAAATCCTACGACAGCTCCGAAGCTACGCACTTGTCGCGATCAAATCAGCATGGCCGACAGCGTCGCGGTCGCGACGACCAACGGACGTTTGTTTTTCTACGTGCGCTTTCCGCGTCCCGACTTCAAGCAGCAAGAAAAAGTAAAAATTGACTTGAACCAGACCACGACGAACAAGAACGCTGGATCCACAAACACCCGGGAAAAGCTCCAACGGCCACGATTCCACCGACACCGACCAAGCGAACTCGGCAGATAGGCCTAGCAGCCACTCCGACTCGGTGACCGTCTGCCCACGACCGGCTGGCGTGCTGAATGGAATGTGCCCGCGCGACCCTTGTGAACCCTTCCCGTATTATACTGTGATCACTGACCTCAATTTTAGATTAAGAGGTCAATCTCTTCCTCTTGTCATCTCCTTGTTTTCCGAGGCAACGGTGACTCTCGCCGGTGAAAAAGCGGTGAATATCCGACAGACGCAGGAAAGGTAAAGGAGCCATCGCTTTGACTAGCAGACGTAAAGCAGACGACGTTAACTGCGCCAACCCGCCGACGCCGTTAAAGAATGAGGAGTCTTGCCGCACACGAAAGGGGGGAAAAAGTATTTGGGAGGCAACTTGCGGACACTAACACGCTCACTCTCGGTTCTTAGCAAACAAACCTCGGCGTCTCGAGACACCTCGCCAGTGAGTACTTTGACTTCCCTCCTTGATGCGCGTCTGCCGGTTGTTCGACAAGAACAACGAACCGCTCGAGTTATTTCGTCTGCCTTCTCTGAAAGGCGAAGTCGAACTCGCTCGTAAAGACCTGCACTTCCAAAGGTCGTAGGAAAGGTAAGACAGACGCAGACGACGTTGCGAGCAGACGTTGTTGCAAAAGGAGCAGACGACGCTCAGATAGGGGACCGCGATCAGCCAATCAGGCTCGGCGTTCTGACGTCACCGCTACTTCCTTTCTCATGCGCAGAAGACGAAAATGAGCCCACTTGCGAGGCGTATAGGTAGCCAGGAGTTTGGACGCCGCGACGATAGCGACACTCGCGTTCGCTCGATCTTTTCGCAAGCATTTCTACGACCAATCGCCAGGATCGCGACATCCGACAGCACGACACTCTCCGGCTTTTGTGAAGTCATTTTTGCCACTTCGGAGTTCCTTTTGACGTATGGGTCGAATAGAACACTAAACACACCCGTCGGAGACGCGTTGGCGTGGCAGCAAATCTTCACGTGTCAATGAGCGTTACTAGGCTACGCGGAGCGCAAGTTTGTCTGCTTTTTGCCCAAGGGCTGCGATGATGTCAGAACGCCGAGCCCTTTTTGGTTGATTGAAAACAAAGTGGGTAGACCTCAAGGCACCTAGCATCGAGGTCTACCCCTATCCTTTCAAACAAAGCCAATCAGAGTTCGGCGTCGTTGTTACGTCAACGCAACTCATGTACAGGAAGCAGACGACTTGCCCTCCGGATAGTCTCTCGTCACGATTCGTCCTTACCCGTTTATATTGGCCAATAATAAGACGGTCGCGACACGACACTCTCTGCGTTTCTTAAACTGTAGCTGACAATAACTTTAATTGCGATCCGGGTGCATTAAAAAGACATTCTCTACACTCCTTTTCAAGTGCAACTGCAGTCGATGCGACAGCCTGATGGAGCCAATCGAAATCAAGCAGCGCGAAAAATGCATGCATAGTCAAGGCGCTCGTCGCCTTTGTACTTTTGTCATCACCGCGACTCAACCAATCACGCCCGGTGAAGGTGGTGGGGTCCTGGACCTTTTCTATATTTTTATCAATCGATTAGTTTTAGCCGGTGATATCAAACGCACGAAGACGACGATCGCCGTGAATATGCACTTTGGCGTGTTTTATATTTCTTCCGCTGGTATTGTAGCCTCGGCTGCGCTCCAACTTGAGGTGAAATGGAGTATAGAGGCACGAAATTGTCTACCCATCTACTGCCGCCGCAATCTGTGCCCCATTATGCCACACTGGGCAAACTTGGTCCCAGTTTCTTGTGCTAGTTTGGTCTTTGGTACTCATTCTAATCAATAAATGAGCAAATGTAGCTTGGGCTAGCCCCTAGGCACATCTTTACTTCTATGGTTCTTGTACGGAAAACTTACCACTGGGAAGTCTTATTGGAGAAAACTATTGTTCTGAAGTGAAAAGTGATGGATTTTTGTGTTGCATACTTCCAGGCTTCGTCAAAAGGTCTGGAAGCATGGAAGTACGGATTTGTTTTTTCAGCGATGAAGCTTTCTATGTTCCTTGGATCTCTGTTCGGGGATAAATTTGTAAGTAATTTCACGCCCAATCTTACAGGTACAATGAGCCCTTTGGCAAACCCCTCTCGCAATATTGACTGTCGCTAAACTTTCGGCATCGCTCGCAGTGCAAAGCATATGTCATTTTACACGTCTCCACCACAAACTTTAAGGTAGTTTTCGTCCAATACTTTTTTGTACACCGCAATAAATAGATTTGCAACGCTCGAGTTCAATACATGCACAGAGTGTCTGTCAAAGGTATGGCGGTGTCGGATGTTTAACGGAGCATGCTACACAGTGCTACGCGCCTTAATAGATCATCTATTTTCTGCAGTCTTATCTCTTTTTTGTTTGTGGCCTGAAATATGCGTCATAAGAAACTGTTTCAGCGCTCTTAAAGGGCCAAAAGAAACTACCTACTTATAGTTTTACGACCTCAACCAAACTCCCAGTGTGTTCTCAGCTACGTGATGGAGTCCAGCAGATTCCAGACACAAGGCAATATTTAATTTGGTAAAGAGCTTGAATGTTCATAAGCTTGCGATAATTATGAAAATCACGACAGTTTTTCAAATTTAATAATATATTTGACCCTTCGCATCACCAACAGTTCACAACATGCGTCCATCAATTCTTGAAACTAAATTATCGTCTACCTGTTCTTGGTAAAATTATATAACTACTGAATTCTCAGAGGATTTTTCAGTTTCTGTGCGTTTTCGTCTGGGTCAAAGATACCAATTATCATTATAAAAAAATATGAAAAATCGGTATCTGTAGCTCGGTTTTTCATGATTGTCTTGCAACTGTTACAAAAGCATAAACGCCATATGAGCATCATTGTTAAGGTTTTGCTTTTCTTCCATTCACGTGTGCAAAGTAAAATGAAGACTAATATTGCAAATGAAAATTTAATTAGTCATCTCGCTATTTCTTTTAATGTTTTAAAGCGGGATATTTCTTTAAAAAACCTGGAGATAGGTTCTGGTATATCGAGCAGACATCATGCCGATAAATATGATTCTCGGCGACATTTCTGTCCAGATATGGTCCCGAGTTTTAGGATATCACGTTGAAAAATGTTTATCTTCCTCTACTTCAGATGGCTGCTACCTCTCCGGTAACTTGTTATCTGTTGGGTCAAGGCGGGTTTTTTCTGTTTACTATAGCATTTGGGTGAGTACATTTCGGTCACGGGAACAATTCTGCTGTTTTCAGTTGAGATATGTCTTATAAGCAGACGTTACCACTACAATAATTTATTAGCAGACGACGCCTGATATGGCGCTAGGGTGGTTGGATTTCTTGATATCACGAGGTTACAGTAATCATGAGTCAGACTGAAAGGAGAACGATTAAAGTGTAATCTTGTGATGCGTCACTGAACAACAAGTTTTATTATATAAGATATTTACCGAAAAAATCAAATATCACGTTCACCACCGAAACCAAAATTCGCACCGCCATGAAACCTCCCAATTTGTTTGAATCTACCTGTTAGGGTTCAAATAAGATATCAAAGCTTCATACAATAGCTCTTTGTGATCCAAAGTCAAAAGTGCTTTCAATGGATTTTGAACGCGGACACTGCGTTCATGCATTCATTTGCTTCTGAAGGCAAACACCATTTGTATTTGATCACACGTATCGCCAAGACCGTAAACACATATGCACTTCTAAGGAATAATGTGTCATTCATGTCTTCGTCATTTTCAGATGTTTGTACTGGGCACCAGGCGGTAATATTCTCCTTGGTCTATCAATTGCGTTGGTGACTATTGGAGGCTGTACAAACACATTGTACCTCGTCAGCATGTTCGCAGTCTTCACAACTCGCTTCCGAAAAAACACAGGGTATATTGTGGTAAGTGACATTGACATTCCATGGCAGCTTTTAGGACGTGCATGGTTGGAAACGAGGCCAGCCGTAGCAGGGTTCAGAGGATTCTCACAGGGTGTACATCAAGAGGATATCGCAGTGGTTGAACCTTCGCGAGAAGGTAGGCCATGCGAAGAAGGTGGGATGTGAAAGTCTGAAACAAACACGTTCCCCGAATAAAGAAACTAGCTGCGATGATTGGAACTCTTTGAGTCACGGGGATGCATTGATTATCGGCAGCACCCTTAGGCCGGATGTCTGACATCGCGGCTTGTAGACGACGGTTGCTTTGAGGAACCTACTGAACCTACTATGTGGACGATATATTACATATTAAGGCATTAGTGTACAACATTCAGCGGCGAATGGAAACGTGCAACTAGGAAATGGTAAATCTTGGCTTTCGTTACATTAGTCCTAAAGTAGGATAATTTTTTATTTAGAAACGAGTGATCAAAACTTTACCAAAGTTTTTATAATGTTTATAGCTCTGAGATTATTAAGACATTTTGCTAAAGTAATAGGTCGAGACGGTGCTAAATTTAAAATAGTCGAATTTTTGGGTTGAAGACGTATATTCTTAAACATAGAATATTTCAATGTTGAATCAAAGACCGTCAGTTTTGTTGAAAACATTTTCGGGTTCACTTATGTGCTTATAAGTTTCGTTTTATTAACTTCAAATCAGGCGTTTCTAGAGTTCCTGTGGGGATCAGGCAACATGGTGGGTTCCGCCATCGGTGGAGCACTCATTGACGTAAGTAAACCAAAACGGCCGTCCCTCGGTGTGAGGTGTTATAATAGCTTTGCATTTCTTCCTTAATTCCTATATTTGATATGCTCCCAATCGCAAACAGGTCTGGGCCTTTCCCCTTCCCTTCTTCGTGCTGGGCACCGTCACGATACTGCTATTTCCTGTGATTTTGAAAATGGGTTCAAAACTTAACAACGTTGGAGGTAAGCTCTCCAGGCGCACTCATTGGCTACCTCCTGTATACCACATCGAGATGCACTCTCGACATTAATCAGCCTTGCTTAAGTCGGCTTAACCAACAGGACCGTTGAGCGAAATCACGCTCGGGTGGTTAGAGCTCAGGACATTTGTCCTTGAAAAGTAATCAAAAGGCCACCATTCACTTGCGTTTCTAGGACACACCGGTCTATCGCATACACGCTGGGAACCTCAATGAGGGTGTAGTGATCAGAACAATAGCTCTGTGGAAACCTCCTGTATTTTGTTTTTAATTTTCCCAACAGGAGAATCAGCATCCAACGAGTGTGCAGATCTACCTCACCTCAATTACAACAAATTCTTCCGAGATCCAGAGTTTTTGGCGGCCATGATATCACTCATGCTGAGTTGGATTATGCTAGGCTTCAACGAACCCACTTTGGAGCCTAGTCTCAGAGATGTAAGTATGTCTTTTAATTCCCTTAAATGTACGCTGCTATTTCCACGTATCTATTTCTTCATCGTAATCCCCATCTTTTTTTCTAAAAAGGTATCTTGCTTCAACATGCTACACATGCATCACTATAGTGAATATTTACAATCTTGTGCAGTTGCCATACGAAAAAAATTAAGTCGTTTACAAATCTCTGTAATGCAAAATTAGAGCACTCGCTCTTAAGGTATTTTGATTTTGCCATATGTCGTGCTAAAGAATTTGATTGAGAAATATATATATGCGCAAGTGTGGCTGCCGGTGACATTTCTAGGAGGAGGAGGGCCCCTCCTCCTCCTCCGGTTACGTAGACGCCGCAAAACACGGGAACGAGCGCCTAAAAGCTGCGCTCTAAAAAAGAATGGCTCTTTCTTAGACGTTATACAGTGGGTATTTGTTTTGCCAGTCAGATATATAATACGGAAGTACAATAAATTTTAGCTTCTTGAATGACGGTTTAGAGAGCATGAATTTGGTTTAGCTTAATATGACTTTGGTGTCTGCGCACTATGTGGGCAATTTGAACGGTCCAGTATGGCTACAAGTGTGTACATCATCGTAGGCAGTATATCTGAAGAGTTCTTGGTTAATTGATATTGTATATTGCGACCAGGGAAGGATGCAAGCCAGAGAAAATGTATTCTTTTCAATTAAGGTGTTTCAGCAGGTTGGTAAAACAATTCGTGTAGACTGAGTAAGTATGACTAGTTCTCGTATTCTAGTTCAAATATTAAATGCAATAACCAACTGAAAACCATTCAAACGTGTCGCAAATATCGTAGTGCAGATAGCCTCTTTTCAAATCAGAAGCGCTTCACCTGTTACTTTACTTTGCAGTCTTTTCTAAATATCATATTTCATGGATCTCCGTTTAGTCTCAAGGAAAGTGAATAATGTTCGTTCATTCATGGAAACACCGGGGTGCAACTCTGAAGACACGCAATTCTCTCTTTTTTCAGTTTAATCTGACCAGCACTGGTACTGGCGAAGTGTTCACGGCGCAGTTTGCCAGCTATGCAGTAGGAGGAATAATCGCTGGCGTAATGTGCGCTTTTGATGTAAGCAACGTACTCATTTTATACCAACCCCATAATGGCGGTCCAAACCAGCACGCAAAACGTCGCCCGGAATAATGCGGAGAATGGAACCCGTTTTTCTTTGTTTGTTTTTAACTGCCGCAGGCCGGAAAGACTGTATGTATGTAGAGCCGCCTGAACCATCTAGAGAGGCAGCCAGCACACCGGCGACGGCCGGAAGGCGAGGCGAGTTAAGCGAGAAAGGAAAAAACGCACATTGGTCTCTACGGGTGGGAGGGAGGGAGAAAAGGCACTCTTTGGGAGATATGTGAGTGACTTTGAGGGGGTGCGTAAAACAAAAGCAACTGCTTCCTAAGCCCTCCCTTGTCCTTTTGTAGTGTTCCTGAGAAGTGATAAGCGCACCCTCACCGCCCCCCCCTCTCAATTAACCCCACACTTGCACCGCTCCCATGCAAGATTCGCGAGGAGGACGAGGTGGATGGACCACTTCTTCTGATTGGCTACTGCGAAAATCCTAGCTTCTCCGCAGTGTTGCCAGATGGCCCAACAAAAAACCGCCAAACGGCTGTGAAGTATAACCCAAATATAGCCAAAGCTGTCAAAATAATATAGCCAAATAGCCAAGACTAAAAACAAATATTTTTAAGCCTTTCATTCACTATTTTTTACACACATACAAAACACGTGGCATTCACTCTTTTTTTCGACCCTCAGATGCGCCACATTTTCGGGTACATTATGTCACTTGTGAATTTTTCGGAGATAGCTTTCAGAAGGATGAAAATTCGAAAATTCTGAAGGCCTCCGACGGAAGGTCTTCAGAAATACAAAACACACAAAAACAGCTTTATTCTGAAGCCCGGGAGATATGATCATACAGGCAAAGAACAAAATATAGTAGCAGAACAGTAAGAACGCTGGGTGTTTCAAACGAAAACACCAATATCTAATGTCCTTACCAATATCCCACCCGTCTCTTTTTCTTTGTAAAGAATATGAGTGTCCCCCATTCCGGTTCATTGTCCTTTCTTGGGGTGAGCGACGACTAGAAGGTAGACAATTGTTTAGCGGTGAAGCTGCGGACTTCTCATTCTTAGGAACTTGGATGCCTAAGGATTCTCACAATGGGCACCAAAGCAGTGTTTGGAAAGTTCAGTCTAGGTCCAGGTAGAAGACGCACTACCATGTCTGTGCACTGCGCTCTGGGGAGCCTGCTTGAACTCTGGAAGCATTGCTTCTCTGCGCATTATAGAAAACCCCGAAGTTTGTTGAAGTTTGAAAACTTCCTTCTTCCTCTCTCATCTCTCGACTGGACAAAAGAGCAACAATTTTCTTCGAAGCGGATAAGAAGTTCGAAAATAACTAGTCGAACCTCAAAGTTCGACAACAAACCTGAGGTTTCGACAGAAGTTCGCAGAATCCTTATAAATAGCCCAAAATAGCCGCATAGCCAACAACGAAATTTTGACGTCAGCTAGAAAAAGATGTAGCCCAATTTGGCTAAATATAGCCCAATCTGGCAACACTGGTTCGCCGGCTTCTTAGGTGGAAACCCTTTTTCTTTTTATAACTTCCGCCTGCCGTTTTAGCCCATAAGCGTGCATGAACTAGAAGTGAAGGGACAGGGCGCCAGGACGCCGGAGACGGAAAGGTTCAGAGGGAAACGAAAATAGACAACGACGGGCGGGAGAGGGAGAAAAGGCGCCATTTTTGGGATTTTTAAGTGCGTTCGATGAGGAAAATACAACAAAAGCAACTGCTTCTTAAGCCTCCCTTTGTCCTTCTGTTGGGTTCCCAAGAGGTGATTAGCGCCCCCCCCCCCCACACACACACTCTAGCAAACCCCACCCCCTCAAGGTTTGCGAGGAGTGCGCGTAGGGGCACTCCGGCGCTCTCCGAGGCCGGGAAAAGTTCAATGTATTCAACGTTAGACCCGGAAAGCAAAACCCGCAAACCGTCACGTTCACATGACCGTTGACGTCAATCCTCTCCCCCAGATTTTTCCTGGAACCGTTTTCACCCGTTTTAAGGGTAGGTTTGGACCACCCCCAAACCAAGCCGCCTGCCGGAATTGCGGAACCCGGAAAACGTCACCGGTGACGTCACGTTCGACGTCACACCCCTTTCCCAGTTTTTCTTCAGGAGTCTATTTGCAAGCTGGTTTGGACCGGACTATACTCAGTGAAATGAGCCGAAAAACCTGGAGTCTGTGCTTCGCAAGCAGAAATATTTGTCGCTGGGCTCATTTACTGGACGGTGTTACATTATGAAATTGCGAGACATAGCTGTAAGCCTGCGAGATGAGAAAACGAAATACTTAAGATATTGTACACAGGTCCATGGCGCAGAGAGCAGAGTCGATTCCAGACTCACGCTATCTGACCTACCTCACGCGTGACGCGCAAATGGTGATTAAAAAAGAAAAAGAAACCAGAACGGTGGAAGGTAATGAAACTGAAGATTGCCTTTTAGTAGTCACACCCTCGTCTTAAATTAAGCATATCCAAAATTAAGAGTGAAGACGCAAGTAAAATAAACCAGTAAACACGGTTGTACAAACTCGCAGTCAATGCGTCCCTCACTTGTCTTCGGTTTCGTACCTCTAGAGTGTTGTCGAACAATTCGATCGTGTCACGTGGTTTATGGGCGGCGTTTCCAATGCGAGCTGCGAGTAGGGGACGAACGCGTCGATCGTCTGCGAGCGTCTCTGCCTTTCGCCTGCTTTTCTCCTCGCCACGCGACAACGCAGCGCATGCGCACTTGCGACCAATCTCAGTAGGAGGTGGCCACAATTAAATTGCAAACGCTCCCATGGTTTGGGATGGACCCTCTCTACAATCTAGGCTATCTACCTTCTTTCCAAAGGCTTATGGCTCCAACCCTCGGCAAAAGCACGCAACGTATAACTGTTGGATCGACTCCGTCGTCTATTTCAGCGTACCGCGTTTGCATTTCCAAACATTTTATTGTCATTTCCCGCAACTTAAAATCGCCCCCCCCCCAAAAAAAAAAAAAATCAATAAGAAAAATGTTGATTATTTAAAATATTGATTTCAAAGATTATAATAAGCGGGCTACTTGCAGGGTGCTAATTATCCACTGCACTTTACAAGACATTTGATTATCGATGCAACAGGCATAGAACTGATTTTTTTATGCCACAGCAATAACGATAGACAGAGCTGAAGAAAAGCACAGCACTGCCGCTTGACAGAGTATCAAGCGCCAACAATAGAAGTAATAGTGGAAAAACGAAAAAGAAAAAAAGGAAAATACCGTGTCTACGAGAAAAGCCTGGAAAAACACTCGGAACAGCTGTGAAATACAGAGCAAATGTTTGGCACGCTGCGAAAAAGAAATTAGGGCAAACACTTCACAAAAATGTACGGAATAGCCAAGCAAAAAAATACGCACATTTTTCTTTATGTATTATATCGTAGTAGATTCGCGAAAGTCTTTACGAGCCATAAACACGGCATTTAGGAAGGTAAAACCATACATGTACACGTTTCTCCCAAAAAAGCAAGTAAATAACGTTACTCGTTACTCGCTCAGAAAGTAACTAAATACGTTACTCGTTACCGATTCTCAAAAGGCATCGCGTTACTTTACCTCAAAAGTAGCAGGTTACTTTTCTCGATACTTTTGACGACCAAATCCACAACTGCTTTTGTTTCATGGTTTATTGTTTTCTTTCCAGTAGTCATTTCACTTATGCAGTACATGTCTATCGAAATTATCATTAAATATGTTTCACCGCTTCATGTAGAATACATCTCCGGCGACGCTGAAGAGTTGTTCTACTGACGCACTCGAATTAACGTCAGTGTTGTGCTTCAGGAAGAGCTGGCGAATCTGGGAATCTCCTCAATCTTCTGCTCTCTCTGTTTCTAAAGTTCGAAGTTCAATGGGTTCTGTGCCTTCACGCGTTGTCAACCTCCGGGTTTACTTTCGGTCTGTGCATGATTCTAGAAGGTTCAACCAACGAGCCTTACTGTGCTTTCTGGGTGAAGGACATTACCCGCTGTACAGTTCGACTGACGTATTGAGCGATAAACGTTGCCAGTTGCTTTCGGGTTGCCCACCTGCCTTTGTCGCAATAGACGCATGCTCTAGTTGGAATTAAAACGACACTGTTTAAACGTTGTTGCACATGCTACTTCTGAAAAGTAACGAAACACCGGTACTCGTTACTTTTTCTTAATGTAACAAAAAAAGTTACTCGTTCCTTTTCTAAAAAAAGTAACTAAAAACGTTACTCGTTTTCAAAAAAGTTACTAGGTAGAAGTAACTCGTCACTAGTTATGCGATACGTACATACATGTCTGGGTAAAACGGTTATTCTATGCGATGAAATGGTGGCCAAATTCTACATTGGTTTTCGAAAAAATGCAATAATAAGCCTACCTGAACCATATATTTTGTAATTTACATCCCCGACACTGCTATATCAGAAAAAAATATGTATTATTATTTTGATTACTTATCATTGTCAGTATTATTAATTATTTAATATTTTTAGTATTATTCATAATACTACTACTAATAATTATTATTATCAATATTATCATTATTATTGCAAGCAAATGATAATCTAAACATTTTAATAGACAACTTAGCATACTGGGTCTGGGCCCATAAGCCCATGCAGGTTTTGTCCAGTCCCGCTAATTGAACTTCCTTAATCTTCTCCCCATCACCAATAAAATTATTAATATTATTATTATTATTATTATTATTATTATTATTCTTTTTTCTTTTTTTTACTGAAGCGTTTTATTTATGTTTATTTTTTTTTCGACACACAAAATGACTAGTAGATGTATTGTGTGAAATTTGTTATTTGACTCATGCATTTTATTTTTGTGAGACATACCCTGAGAGGAATTTGCCTGTCATCAGCAAGATACATTCATGTCTACAATACGATATTTCCTGTTGCATTTTGTGCTGATTTCGTGCGCGAAAGTGTATGCCACTCAGTGTTTTTTTTTTTTTGTATGACTCATCTTCAAGCATTATGCAACACGACAACAACACCAACTCTGACTTTCCGCGTGTACTCTATGAAACTTCAAAATGTGTTTGTGTTAGTTTTTTTTTTTTGTGCACGTGATGCGAGTTCGTGCGAATATCCTGCCTCGCCATACTCAAACGCTGGATCTGGTCCCACAAGCCTCTGCTGCTTTGACCAGACCCGACACTCAAGTGGTTGGTTATATTTGCAATGTTGAATAAACATTATTATTATTATTATTATTATTATTATTATTATTATTATTATTATTATTATTATTATTATTATTATTATTATTATTATTATTGTTACATTGTCTGATTTGTAAAATACAGCTGACGTTCTTCCTACAGTCTTCAATACCTAGCTCAGATTGGTCCTTTCTTAATCTGCAAATTTAATCAAAACAATAATTCTTGAAAATGCTAAAATATTCGGAATTCCCACTGATTTTGCTTTATTTTAATCCTGTAGCTGGAATTGTTCTACGTAGTTCTGGGAACCTCATTCTCTGCAATGGGCTACTTACTGGTTGGGCCTGCGCCATTCATTCGGCACACTCGGTAAGATTGGACATTTCCTGCCTTCATTACATTTACGATATAGGCCGTCAAACATGAGCATTTATATTTTACATAAGCAAACACTTAGGAGAAAGAAAAAAACCGCCGCGTCTGCTGGTGTTGAGTGTCAATCTGTGGAAGTTGTCTCTTAGTAATTAAACAACATTCATGTGTCTAACTGACCCTACGCTGAAGCAGTGTATAAAATACAAGTACAGAGCAAATGATTGATTTAAAAAAACGCGGGGCCTAGCAAAGCGGGACTAGATTTCACTTAAAGGGTAACTACGCTACATTTTCTCGATTCAAGGGTTACGGCGGTTTTCAGTGAAGGGAGTGTCCCTAAATAACGAGGTGCCAGTTTTTTGTTTTAGTTTTTTTTTATGCCTTTTGTAGTTTTGTAGGTATTCTTTCTCAAAGTTTTGTTGCGGGTATCTACTGCGAAACCGAAACTACCGGCTCCACCATAATGGCAACCCTTGTGATCAGCTTCATGGCCATCATGTGAAGTAAAACTCAAATTGCGGTACCGCAAAACGTGCGACTGGCCTAGTCTCAAGGGCAGTTCCGAACAGTCTGGTAAGATGCTACAATAAAAGAATACGGAAACAAAATTTTAGCTATTATTCCTTCGTTTAGCCAGAACATATGTTGTGCCGGTACCTTAGAAACACCAGTCTTCCACTCGTAAACGCAAAATTAATTTTAAAACGAATAAAACGATTCTTTAATACAACCTGGTAGTTGGTGGTGTTGATGTGGTTATGGCGTTGAATGGCTCCTGCCCTAGCGCCGCTCACGGACGTACAGCCAAAATGTATTGACAACTTGGGCTTGTACGGACGTGTATTTCAAACTATCAAGATCGCAGTATTAGCAGACGATATGTAGGAGCTTAACCTGAGGATGCGGAACCTCTTCCATGCTAGTTATACCAGGCGTGTCCCTATCTTAAATAGTCTACTCAAGGTACTGTATTTCAAATACATTTGGCAGTATTTGATATCTTGCAAATACATTTTTAGTCTAGAGTATTTGCTACTCTATCTTAATAACCTTTCTCACCATCCTGTACTCGGTATCTTAGATGCATTTTGAAACCTTAGAAAACTCAGACGCCACCATTTGTCTGGAGCTAGAGTGGTTCTGTCGGCAGAGGATTGTGACGCCAACCCTCCAGATGATCACAATAAACCATTTCGGGAAATCACAGGTTCAGAGGCTTCCAAGATGAAAATACGCGAGCACGTTTTTCTACGAGCGCAGGCACTCCCTCGGCCAAAGGCGCTGGACTTTGCTGGCTTTATTGAGCTGCAGTGACCTAGACTGGGCATCACCAAAGCTCCTTGTGTGCCTATTGTGACCTAACGTTTGCTCCGAAGCTCGTTCAGAAGCTTTCCTTTCATCTTCTTCCAAATGCGCGCCTCGTTTCGTCCTCAAAATCCTCAAAATCAGTCTTCCGCCAGGTGGAGTAATTTATAAACTATATTCGGTGACAACCTAAGTGTTCAGGGAAACTCCCGCCCCCTTTCCACTTTAGCAGGGCAAACGCTGGAGAGGGGGTCGCCTCTTCTCAGGCACTCGCTCTGGTAGAAAGGAATGGGGTGGGGGAGTTTCCCCTTAACTCTTAACCTTTAACCTACTATAGTGGATTCTGATTTTGGAATCTTGACCGTGTTACCCTCAGTGCGTCAAGAATTGTTTGATCTGGTGTAGAAGGGGACAGGGAGGGGGGATTTAGACGCCAATTTGTGGACACTTTCCTGTCTTTCCCTCTTGACCTTCCTAATATTTTTTTCACGGGTTAAAGGTACAGGGGCTTCTTCCCGCTTTTGAATAGGAGGACAAAGTACCCGCTCTTGGTTGTTATACAGCGACAAAGACTGCTCTCCTCGAGTAGATGTTTATCCTGAGCGCGCACGTGTGTAGTTCACTCCCGTACCCATCAATAAGTCTGGCTGCCTGATCAACGTCTAGATCGGCTTTTATGCCCCCAGAATCGCGGCGAGGCATAGTACGAACTTATTGCGGAATGCATCATGAGCCGTGACTGCCGTCAAACAAAAGCACGGCACGTTCCATGTCTATATTACATGAGTCCCGTTTTTGTTTTTCTATAATATTTCTTCACGCATTACGTGGCGTGTCCCGAATTATTTCAGACTGAACTTCAAGGGCTGCATCTAAGGTATTTCTTGATGGTCAGAACAATCACAGCAAAATGTGATTTTCAGAGAAGTCATCACAAATAGAGCACATTTTTCTCACTTATTCTTATATTACCTGGTTACAAAACTCGCGAAGTATCTTCGAATGTAATTCAAGTACTTTTTCAAAGTACGTGTACTCTACTGAAGATAGTTCGCACTAAAAGTAACATGAATACTACTGTACATAAATTTTCAAAAATGAGTATTTAGCATCTTATCTTAATTAGGTTTCTTGAGTACTTGGCACAACAGTAAACCATATCGTCCCCCCCCCCCCGGATGCACTGTGAATTACGCGCTCAAATATGGCACCCACTGAATACCTTAGAATCCCAGCTAGCAGATATTGCCATCGCTGGGTACTGACGGTTATTTCGGCTTCCTGGTTCTCTGGAGGAACTCCAGAGAACCAGGAAACCGAAATAACTTCTGCGGTTTGAAACTATACGGTAAACCGAATGCACATGGCAGAAAGAATACCGGCATAACCGCGAATGACGTTGCGGGAAAGCTATGTATAGGACATAGGACGTACAGTCCTCAGAAATTGCTACTAGTCGAGATTGTCACGCGTCGGCGCCTCCAAGCGTTCATGCTTACAACTACAGTAACCTTCGCCGTGCAGAGGCTGTTGACGTCACGAGCGTGATACTCATTGAGCTCCTCACTGGCCGGTTTTGAGAGAGAGGTAGAGAGCTCGCGGCCACGTCAATTCATTTCCGCATCCCCTTCATCCACATTCATAAAGTTGCCAGCCGAAAAGCTAGTTTGCCACGATGAACGCAGGCTCTATAAAGAGCCCCCACTAATCTTTTGAGAAGAGCTACAATTTTGGCGGTGTGCAATGCACCTTGCAGAGAACTCGTTGAAGTTGATCGCAAGCTTGCTCTGAGCAGGAACGAACTAAGCAATTGCCGACAGTGAATGCCATTTCGGTACCACAACGCGCTTGAACGAGCAGGGAGTCAATAAACTTTGTGCGCGATCGCTGAAAAGCAGCAACAAACTATAGCCGCTAAAACAAAACATAACAAGCATAAATCGTCCCCTCTGGCAGTTAAGATTCCAGTAGAAAAACACGTCGAAAGAGGTGGTAGGAAGAACAAGAAACTTCCCTGAAAACGAATATGACATTAGGGCGTAAGGTTGCTTGACAAACAGCCAACCCGCTGAACACCTGCAGAGAAGCTGGTGGCAGCATTTTTAATATTGGTTTTAGAGTGGATCGCCGTTTTCCATTTGTGTAATATATTGGCACTTATCGTTTTTAGTACCCGTAAATCGATATCAGTCATTTACTTTGGTTCGACTTTCGGCTGGAGTTACCCTTCTAGAGAAACGAGCCAGGGGAAAACGTTTTTTTCATCTATAATAACAGAATAAAATGTTCACAGTTTGTAGTACTTGATGTCCTTTTTATCAATCTGCCGTTATTTTTATTCAGCTTGCTTTTTTATGTTGCGGATGCAGTGAACAAGCAGAAAAAAACACATTTTCTTGCGTACACATTGGACATGAGAGCGCGCTTCAAAGAACCTATTAATATGAGGTATTTCGCTGCTTTTTAGCCACTGAGGGCAAAGAACAACAAACATACTGTAACGAAAAGATGGTCAAAGTGCAGGCGAGCTGGTGTAGATCATACATAGTGGAACCTGAGACTGAGGTATGCAAGGAAAACTTCGAGGACGAGAAAAGAGGACTAGACACCGTCTCAAACGCAGCTAAAGATTTTTATTCCGTGCCCTCCTTATATATACATCCTCGATGTCGCCAAACTTCCCATAAACCGCAAAGACCTCAATAGGGTTCACTTTGACACAATAGTACAGACAATTGAAACCTCACAGCAACCAGGGATCACTTCGGTCACAAGCCATCCAACTGAGAACAACAGGGGCACTCAAAGAAACAAAACCACGAAACCGAAAAAAAGATAAGGACGTCATTCTTTCCTCGCTCTACTAATCCACAGATCACTCAAAAGGGTTCACATTCACCACAATTGCACCGAGCTCACAGATCTACAGTACACTCCGGTCACAAACCATTCAACTGAAAACAACAAAGGCCTTCCAGCGAAACGAAATCAGCAACCGGACATCCACTAACGATAAGAAAGGCAATCTTTCCTCCCTCGCTTAACATAAAAAAAAAAAATGCTGAAGGAAACACGTTTACACAAAAAAAAAAAACCGTTTAGTCTAGTCCTCTTTTCTCGTCCTCGAAGTTTTCCTTGCATACCTCAGTCTCAGGTTCCACTATGTATGAAAAACATACTATGTTAGGGACTTATTTTATTTTAAAATTATTCAAAATCGCCAGAACGCAACTTTAGAAGGTCGAACGAAGTTTCCTTACATCGTTTTTATAAATACTTATACAAAATATGCATTCTACATAAATCTTGATGGTTGCATTCTACATATTGTAAAGTATATACATGCCGAAATCGGTTGTGTTAGGACGATATAAAGGACAAAATCTCTATTGCGCAAACTGCACAGATATATATATATATATATATATATATATATATATATATATATATATATTATCATAACGAGAAACACGCGGTTCGAATTTTATCAAAGATCTGTTGTGGCACTCTTTCGCGGGGGCAAACGAAGAGTTTGTTAAACATTTTCCGTGAAAATACGCAGCTAAAGAAGACTGCAATGAAAAGGAGGCCTCTGTAGGCTTACGTTTCAACATTAATGTGATTGCGGGCGACGTCACAATTTCAAGAGCCGCGCAAGAAAAGTTACTCAAATTTATCATTATGATTTTAAACCGCAAGACTAAACAAAAAAAACATTTTTTTACAGTGGAAAAGAAAGTAATTGTTAAACCAAAAGGTACTTGTGCTTTGTCAAATGTTTCACTTTTGTGTGTGCTTGATGTGGGTGAGGGTTGTGCACGCGACCTTAAAAAACAATGTTCGGTAGTTCTGTGGCGGTTATCGTTCTCTGTATATGGAGGGTGGTTGAATAAAATTACCACCTGAGCTAGAGACGTTGTCCGTCCCTGATACTTTATTTTCCACTGTAAAGAAATGCTTCCTCCTTCTGCCCCAGTTTTGGGTTAAAATCGGCATGGTAAACTTCCACCACCTCGCCTGCACACTGACTATAATTTAAATTTGCGGCGTTCTGGGTTGCCGGGTGGTATTCAAATGCACATTTGACTCATTTCGCCACCATAACGGGCCTCTTTTGTACATACTTATGACATTTCAAAGGTAATAAAACTATTGAACCGAATCACATCTTTCCTAACTATCGGCAGCTTTTTACCCGCATCTTCGTATAATTATTATGTCATGAGAAGAGCAACTAATTTTTGCCAGATGAGAAGTTCTGTTTAGCACGAAACTTCTGTGTGCTCTCCAAAGAGCATGCATATATAGTGCCCTGACACTCGCACGGAACCTCAATTAATGTTTTCACCCAGATTATATTTTTCCCACCGATTTCAGTCGACCTTTGTAAAGTTTGGTTGTAGGAGCCGGCTCTAGCGACACCGAAACGAGTTACGACCATAGGGAATCCTATGAAATGACTTCTGTCCCCGGAAACATTTGAACTCACCCCTTGAAAATTTTAGCCAAGTGCTTTTCCGCCAGAGCTATGCAGGGTCGGCGGTTAGCGACCACGCAGGAGGGAGCTCCTTCGCGCGGATCGCGAGTTAGCTCGCGCTCTTCGCAGCCTTTCCAGTCATGTAGCGCCATCTCAAGGCGTTTGTCAGAAGTGAAAGCGAATCTTCGGTAGGCGGTGCCGTTCAGACGCCCTTCTTTCCTGCAAAGCCTCTCGCACATTTTGCGCCTACCAGTCTTTGTTAGTATGGTCCAATCTGCATAAATTTCCCTTAATCAGTTCGACCAATGAGAAGGGAAATGGCTTATCACTTTTCAAGGGCAATGCAGCTTCAGTGGCTAAATTGAATTCGTTTTCTTTTTGGTTACTTTTTGCCGCTGAGACAGCAAGTCGATAGACTACTTCCGAAATTCCCTACATGTAACACTGCGTGCGTTGCATTACGGGGCCTCTTTGGCCATCGAGAGGAGAGGCATGGTTTTGATATCTATTGTTCCGCTGACGAAGTAGTGCACCTCAGCACGGCATGAAAATAAAGTCAGCACTCGCTTGCATTGCACCCATTAATCTTCGTGGTAGTCCCTGTTGGAACACGAACCTCCAGCGTCCGTTAGGACCTGCCTAGACGTAGCGAGAAGTAGGAGAACGGCCCGCCGCATCCCGTACCTTTCTGGAAGCCTGGTTTCGACTCCAGAGTGCGGCATGACTGTTCCGGGTCACGGATCATTTAAGAAACCTAGGATATTGAGATGACGAAACAGGCTGATCGGCGAAGCACACTTCTTCCTGTGTTTACCTGCGCAGAAAAACTCTGATACGTCGGGTGTCCCAAACAAATGCATCCCAGCATTCTTTTTGTATTGGTCGGTAGCAGCTACAGTATTATACATTTCATGAAAGTCAAATTTTTGAAAGTACGTGCATTGTATTTGGTCCTGACGGAATATCGTCAACTGAAGTTGGCAAATTGATACCTAAACTACGATGATTCGATTCCCCAGATGCCTTGCGCAGCACTACACCGCTAGGATCACTGCGATTTTACAAGAGGTCTATTCGAGCTAGATACTGACCAAAAGTCTCGTAGGTTAAAATCATTAAATAAAAAAACAATGATTCATGTTCCGGGTCAGACTGCGGGGCAGTATTTCCCGAGGAACTTCTGAAACATGTGCATTCTGAAACATGTGCATTTGGGAGAATAAAAACCTGAACCTGAATTCGACTACTTTAATCTGCATTATTTACACAAACACGAACAATACAGGCGGCTCCGGTATCTATTGGCGTCGTAAGTACAAAAATATATATTTGTTTTAAATTTGATTGAAGGATATTTTGTACCGTAATTTACGGAATCTCAAGACGGAAATTTCGCTGTTGAGTTTTTGAAATGTTAATTTTTCAATTAATGACGTAACGAGACACATGTTACACAGGTTCGGATTACACGCAGTTGTCTTTACGCACACGGCAGACGTCCATATGTTATCGCAATAATCTGTTCGTTTGCTTTCTCACTGGCGTGCGAGGACTTAAAGTGATTTAAGTATTCTTCTTATGTACATACGTTATTTTTGTTAGGTATGCACCTGCTTCGTTTCATATCTGATTACTAGCTGACTTTCTTTTGCGTCTTGTAAAATTACGTGTATGTAACATGACCAGCATGCTCAAATTCGTCGTACCTATGCGCTACATTGTTGGACGTTAAAGTTGAGGAAAGGGGTATAAACCCTGGCCAAGTTATCCCCTATACCATTTTCTTTTGTCTCTGGCCTCCCATTTTCTGCTGCAGTAATGTTGCTGTTAAGAAAAACACACATAAATCTTTATATTGCACTGTATCTTCTATTTTATAATTCATCCCTGATTTGTTTCTCTCCTTCCGTCGCTGCAGAAAACTTTGGGTGGTCTACATTTCACAGGTACTCATGGGACTAGGGATGTCCGCTCAGTTCATTTGCGGATACTGCCGCGGGCTCAAACTGGTGGAGTAAGTTGCCGGAAGAGCGCTCACATATTTCTTACGGTCTCACATGTGATGCTCCGCCTTTTTATTTTCAGAATTCGAGGATACCCTGATAACATTCGCTCCAGCGGCTTTGTATCAAGTTCCGTGTTCACCTTCGCGGTTTTTGGGCAGGTTTCACTTCTGTACACCTTACCATTTTTAGTTGGGAATCGCTTATCTCTCTTCGGTGTCATTCCTCTAAAGCATCTTAAGCCACCTTTCATACCAAATGACACCTGAAGAAACGCGGGTCGTTGTTCGTTATGTTTACGTTTCTTGCTTCATGATTGTTTTTGCGCTTTTAATAGGTGATTTTGCAATGGCACTTGCTAGAGAGCAATAACTAAAAGTGTGCCTGAGACTCTCCAAACTATGCGTCTCTTAGGCTGGCGAATGACTAAATTCTCAAGAGACGGATGTATTTATCAGAGGCGTCTGTGACTAAGTAAACCTCGAGTACCAACCACCTGACTCTGCTGTTCCGACAGATCCATGGTGGCACCTCCTGTCGCTGGCTACTTGGTCGATACAGTTGGCTACAGGAACGCAACGATGGCGATGTTTGGACTATTAGTGGCCTGGGTGAGATTCGAATTATGAAAGTGTTCTAACCTAAGTTGGCAATGCCTGTGCTGTGTACCATTGTTGCTAAGAACGCAACAAAGATATTAGGCCGCAATGGCCTAAGCTACATAAGAGCAACAGATAGCTTCTAAACAGTCTTAAAATGGCAACATCAATAATATAGGTTTCTCTCCTTAATGTTTATCAAAGTGACAGTATAAGTGTATTTTTTTTAGTTTTTATGGCAGAAGCTACGTTAAATCGACAGCGGAGCTCCTGGTAGTCACAGAGAGAGCTGTCATTCGATATTTTGATAGGAGACTTAATGTTCTAGAAATACCCAGAGATATTATTTTTTATGGAAACTGCAATATTATTTTCTTTTTCATTCAGGTTTCTTTTCTAAGTAGTTCCTATCAGCTTCGATTGTTTGTCCGGCGTGACTTGACTAAGCTATTCTAACAAAGACAACAAGATTAAGGAAATATAAACTTATTTATTCTATCATGTGACTAGTTAGACTGATATGGGCCTAAATGAGCATGCCGGGTTGTGAACGTGCAGCAGATGCTTTTCATTGCATTCGGTACGCTGCCGTGCATGTTTCGTTATAAGCTAACGAGATTACTAATTACAATTTTATTTTTCTTTCAGTTGCCTGTCCTGCTTGTGTTATGGTTGAAATCGCTGTTTTTCGCCCATAATTCACGAAAGTTCATAATGTGAAGAACGCACTTGAATGTAGAGCCTTCCTACTTTTTAGAGTTTTGTAACATTAAGTTAAGTCAGTCACTTAAAAGTCAGGGACGTTTTATGTAGTTTGTTTTTTAGTTTGTTCGCTTCACATTTTATTTTAATATTGTTGCAATGAAAGCATAAATATCAAAACGGCATAAGAACTGAAATGTATTATTTGCTTGTTATTTTGCCTCCAGATAATAATGTGTTTCATTAGCTGCTACATTACAGATATTGTATATTTCATAAGCCTCAATATTACGTTAAACGTCCGTAGCTTTGTTCTGATTTTCTTTTGTAAATGCTTACCACTCTGTGAACTTGTGCTCGTCGTTTGCAATATTACACCGTACTTATACTCACGTCGTACGGAGCGGCGAGCGTGCGCGAGATTGATAGCCCGGTTTGTGGATGAACGCCGCGCACGCAGTCAGTCAGTAAAAGAATAGAAGGAAGAAGAAAAACAAAAAACAGCACTGTGTCTCCAAGAGTCTTGTCCAAAACACACCATAAGTAAAAACAAAATGTGTAGGTCTAAGACAACTCCTAAACTGTCCGTTTCTACACTCATCTTCAACGTATTGCCCGCTGCAAGTCACTTATAACTATAAAGCAGTTCCACCCGCAAGAAGTATGCCCTTTTGGTCGGCTTAGCCTTTTTTTTATTCGTTTTGCTTAAGTCGTTCCTAGTAATTTTGTCTTGAGTAAAAAGCGTACATAAGCTGAACTTTTCTAAACCCCATATTTACATTGCAGAGCTTTATGCTCAGTTTATTCCGTGAAGTATCAATACGTAAAAGGTAGGGATGCGTGGGATAAAAAAAACACGATAATTTTTGGGAAATAAACGTTTCTTTTTTTTTTGTGTGAACATAATCATTGAAAAGAAAACTTGATTCAGTTTATTTAAGTATTAACAAACCTGTTAAGCTAATGTTGCAACGAGTGTCAAAATGGAAGGTAATAGCCGTGTGGAAACAAAAACTAGCCACACTATGCATATTTTCATGGGGCTTCGTTGAGAAAGCAGGAGGAAGAATAACAATTGCAGTCTACTAAATGCCAGGATTGTGAGAGAAACTGACGCTCAGTTTTCCAGCTCGGATAAATGAACTACACATAACAGAAAGCTGAAGATTAATGAAAACCCCACTGAGAAACCAAGTGTAACTTTTCACTATCTGGATTATGGAACTGAAAATCCAACTGGAATTGTTTCTGGAAAACTGAAATCCAGATTGGAAACTAAGAAATAATTTTCGAAAACTTAATTCCGGAAAGAAACCAGGAAGATTTCCTGTTCCATAATCCAGATAGCGTAATGTTATACAGGGTTTTTCGGTAGGGAATGTGGCGCTAGTGGTAGTGATAGAACGAGTAAATTTGCGAACCTTATGTTATCTGCATCGAAAGATAACACAAGAGGCGTGTAACATTTCTGAGCTGACGCCCTCCTACGCGTGTATTCGTAAAAAAAAATGACACTACGGGAGGGAGAAAGCCTGATGCATTTATTTCTTTAAAAACAATAGTCATCAGGGAAGGCAGCATTGCTATGCAGCTTGCTGGTAGCTTTTTGCATTAATATAAATTATGCAGGCACCCACGATCCAATTTTTCGGTTCGACGATTCATAGACTCGGGTGGACGTAAGCTGCCATAGAAAGTCTGTTTCCCGGTTGTATATTTTGATACAGGTGACGTCATCGTCTCAAGTTTTCTCATTCTCTCACCACAGCTATCGCCACATTCTTGCGGGGTTCAAGCTTTCTATGCACTGTTAATGCGGACCAATGAAGCCAGTCTCGAACATCCGCGGAGTTCTCTCCTACCAAATAATCGCCCCCCGAGGGAGAGGGCACAGGGACTGGTTTACAAAATCCCCTGCCGTGACTGCCCCGCGTCGTACGTTGGGGAAACAAAAAACTATCCAGAGAGCATGCGGCACCACCGCTACGACATTGCGAAGAAGAATGTGGAAGGAAGCGCGCCGGCTGAAGACGTCGAGAAGACGAACCACTCCATCAACCTCGACAACAGCGCCATCCTCGGAATGGAGAGAAACTGACGGAAGCGCCTTCTGTTAGAGTCGCGGCATATTGAGTGCACACTTGGCAACGTGAACCGGTCGACAGGGACCCTTCCCAGCAGCTACGTTTCAGGGTTAAGAGGGATAACCCGGAAAGCACCCGGGGATGTTCGGGTTTGTAAGCAGGCCGTTCCGCGGGACAAAAACAGTCGCCCGTGATCAAGGGGCCGAGTTGGCCCCAAAAGGTCGGGATCTTTGCTTTTATTAAAGCGTGGTTAGAGTTTCCAGTTTGTTTTAAGTCATTCCTAACCAAATAGATGTCCGTCGAAAATGTTTACTGCAACGTTTCTGGAAACAATATTTGATAATACAATAGCCACCGGCTTAAATTTTTTGTTTTTTGCTCGCAAGGCTTAATTATTTTACATACTTTTTGAACGCTTTGCAGCGGGTTTGATTTTAGGAAAAAAACGATATGTGTCCCCTCCACAATCAAAATATTACTGCCTCGTGAAGAAAAAATACATCCCAATTCTTCCACCGCATTAAGGGCATCAATATCAAGAGTCAAACTCAGCACACCTTTTTCATAATTGTTCACTCGCACTAAACTAAACTTTACACACCTGCATATATTATATGCATGCAACCTCTATAATGAATATGGTGGAATGATAATTTGTAAAATTCTTGAAAAAAATACATTGTCTCTGATTCATAACATTTAATAATCCATTCAGGTAGAACGCCACCCAGATAAAGACTTGCAACACTGCTGAAACAAAGAGATCATTTCCATGCGTCTTCGGGCAGTTGAAATCATCACTATGTGCATAGCGTCACGTAACGTAGGGAGAACAAGCCATTATCGCTACTCTGCCAGTCACGCCAGCCAGTGGGCAATGCTAAGAGGAGCAGTGCAAGTGCCACCAGAAAGGTCCAGAAAAACAAAAGCAGACTGAAACCAGAGTGGTACTGTATGGGACCCTCCCTCCTCGTGGCACCACTGAAATTGGGATAATACGCATGCTGCACGGTGTGACATTTCCCACATTTTGAGCACATAGTGAGCCAGAGCTCATTAAACACAATCATTTGTATAATCCCTAACTTAAATTCTTTGTCTAATTGATGTTTGTGGCTAAAATGAAAATAAATATGATGTGACTTATCCTTTTATTGGGCTCTTGGTTCATAATTACCTTAATCTAAAAATTGGAAATCAGATAGAGACAAAATAAAGTATGCACAGCGCCTGTGTATGTAATATTTGCACCTTCCTCGATCCTTGTTTTGTTTACACTTTTGTGGTCTTTTAATGCAATATGGCATCGTGCTTTCTTTTTTCTTTGCATTATTTTACAAGATAGATATTTCTCTTTGATTTTTGCATATCTAAGTAGCATGTCTTGGGAATGCTGTATCTTTTGTGTTCCTTTCCCTAGTAAAATTACCGGTGTTCTTTTTACCGGTAATACAAACCGTGTGCTAAAAGTATGGTGCAAAATATTGCTTGCTTTGTTTCCGTTTCATTACTCACGGGGCCCTCGGAAATGCATGTGCCTCAATAATGCTCTGCCGCACTTCCGAAATAAATCAGTTTTAATTACTGCAACCTGTGCATTAGCCTCCTTGTTTGTCCTTACATCATGCAACACTGCCTGCGACATAAAACCAGCAAGAAGGGAATGGCTCAAGCTGTTGACAGACAAACAAACATACATACCAGAACTGCCTATTTGGATACATATATTGACATGCGGTTCTGACGGGCCAACACAAACCAATTTTCTGGAGGTGGCACTGCACGCCGAAAAGCCCTAAAAACTCCAAGTGCTGTTTACAAATAGTTGAGATGAAAAAATATAAAAAATCATCCTTCCCAACCTCGTATAGACTCCACCAAATGCTGCACATACCTTTGGCGGTTCACTAAAATGGAAGTAGTGCAAGCCTCTGCTTACATCTAGGAAAATACTGTGCTGGTGAACAAATTATCTCCCAGTGGTCCACGTTGAAGTGCATTTCAGTAATCCGGCTTTGAAGTTTATAGAAAATTTCATAGTCGCTAAATAGCCTCCCACGGCGCTTGTGTATTCCCAAGCTTAGACGTCGTGCGAGTCGTAAGCGTGGGAATGCGAACTAATGTGTAACAAGCTACATGGATGTGTGGCGCAAAAGAAAGACATTGTGACGAGGGCACGAGGAGAGGGTAATGGGCGTAACAAAAAGAGTTGGGTCATAAATGACTCCTTAATAAATTATTACAGTGGTGCCAGCAGTTATTTCGGTAGCCAAAGATGTTCAAGCAGCCTTAGGAACACGCCACCGAAGGCCTTTGTCGAGTACAGCGACGAACTGATGGTCGTCGCTGTGCTCGACGAACGATCGGTGTGTCACAGTTGTCTTGAAACAGTCTGGCGTATGTTTATATGAACCGGTGGGTCCGGTCCTACTGAAACGTGTCATACTGTTTTCCGGAACAGTGTGATGCATGCAGCATTGGGCAGCCACAACTTCTTACGAGTGAGGAAACTGCAGCTCTTTGACATGGCCACAAAGGCGGAAGAACGATGAACGGCTTTCTACATCCGGACGCCGGTAGGCAAGCAAACCAAATTTCTGCAGTCACTTCAACGGGAAGAGAAGCTTTCTACTGTTCTCTCCCTCACAGCATTTGTGACATTGATATGATGCTCCCAGGCATCATAGTCACACGTTTAAGAGAAGACGTCGGGTACCGACCTGTGGTGCTTGAGGGGCGTAACAGACGCGAGACTAGCACCGCCACCTCTGCAGACATTTAACAAGCTGTCGCCTATGCCCTAAAACCATAGTAAGCAGCTGCATTCAACAGCTTGAGTGCTCTACTCATGTCCTCGTCGCTTCGTCTTCCTCCTCCTGCTCAACAGATGGTTCTCCTTCCTACCAGTCCACCACTGGATGCGGCAGCAGACTATTGACTGGCTGTGGACAGGGGGCACATATGATTCCCTGCAACAACATGACCGTGCTCATTTGCTCGCCTAGAAATAATGTCCAGCCTAGACCGCATTCAGTTGGGGAGGATATTCCCCACCTAAAAACAAACAAACTGTTTATCGAAGGCACTCATAACAACTAGTAAAGATGTTACCACAAAATTAATATTCTCTAAGGCGCTACTCCTGCTCCTGGACTGTACCTTTAGGGAGGTGACTTCTGAAGAAACATATAAGATTATTTGAATTAAATCCTTGAATATAAAAAATTAGAGAGTGACAGCGTCAAGATTATTTGCAACAGTCAAAATTATTAAAGGAAAATTAGAAAAATAAAAATTTCAAATACAGATTTTTGATTACAGAAGGTTAACAACTCTGTCTCCGTGCGCCAAATATCGGTGACAGTTCCAATGCCTCATGTACCACATATTCTGGGCATCTGTTTTCACAGAGCACTTCGCAAAGGCTGCATAGTTTGCAATAAGTAAATGTTACAAACCACTTATTTGCTTTGAGCTCCGCTTCAATTTGTAGTCGTTTACCTCCCCATCAAGAGTTATAAGCGGTTTTGTTTTTCATTTTAAAAGTCCCGGGGGAAGATCAAATGAGGATTTTAAACTTACCCGTTGAGGCGTGTGGGCGCATCACCGGCAACACCCTTACCAAAAATGAGCGAGTGTTTATCCAACTTGTATAACGAATTTTGGATTCAGTGAATAGATTATTTGAGATTAAATTTATCCTTGTATCGCGTTTCTACAGCTAATTGGCCGACCACTCGGGTTCCAAAGGATGTAAACTAAAGTGTCTGAGATTTATACCCCTGTCAGACGGGCATTTTAAATGCCTTTAAAAAAAGCTCCCTTATAAAATCGGCGAACTGGCGCACGCCATAGGGCACGTGCGCACTCAGCATCGGGAGCAGATTGGCCGATTTTATAAAGGAGCTTAGTGAGGAGGAACTTTAGAACGCCGTCTGACAGGGGTATTAGATAGAACGCCTGTAGACTTTCTGTCCAACGTTAAGACATTCTAGTGTGTGCCTTCTATATCCAAATTGACGCGCCACTTAACTGAAGAAAGTCATTAAAAATGGAGATACATTGTAGATAGCAAGTACTGCTAGAGTGCCTGTAGATGATCCATTCGAAGTTCAGACAGTTTTGTCTACAGCTTTTCGAACCCGAGTGGGCGGCCAATGAGCTTAAGAAACACAACAAAAAGGTGGAGGTTGTACTCCCGAAGTATGTCATCTGGGAGTGCACGACATAGGACCGGGTACAGCATTGCACAGAAAGGGTCTTCGCTCACCCCCAACGCCTTGAGTCCTCGTTTGCGAGCATGTGGGTTGTCGTACAAACGTCTCAGGCTTTTAGTGTTGCGTGACGACAACACATAAGGAATACTGTCAGGCCCTCCATGTTGTTGTAAATGAGTGCTTCCTGGCTTCCGAACCTCTTCCGCAGGAGGTCCACGGCGTCAGAGTAGCACTGTGCCCTGGGCTGTTAGTCCGGCAATCGCAGCTGATCCATCGCCGCTCAGAGCTGATTGCAGGTGGTTGAACCTTTCCACAGGCGTAAGGTCCTAGTTCAGATGGATGGCGCTCTCGAACTGTTCCCAAAACGGCTGCAGATTCTTCCGTTGACCGGCGAATTTTATAATTTCAAGTTTTTGCAGTTTCATTTACGACTTCGCTGGCGTTGCCGATCTGTTTGTGCTTCCGATCAGGTTACTATCGTAGGATGGATTGCCGCGTTCCAGAGAGCGTCTTAGATGACTCTCCAGCGTTGTCAAGTAGGTCACGATCGTGTCCTCATATTCGATTGCGTGGGTAAATTCGAGGTATCCGTCTCGATCCGAAATGAGAGGCTCGAAGGTGGCGTCGACGGCGTTAAGTTGACCCTTAGCCAGGACCAGTGGTTCTATGAGTAGCTCTACCTCCTCGCTGTTGGGTTGCGCGGACTGTTGCAACGCCTCAGCGTCGTTCACTAGCAGTGTCACTTGGGACCGAATCGCCTTGCGCTTTTTCTTGTGAACTTCCATACTGTCGTTCTAGTAGAAAAAGAATCACTCACTTTTTGTTTCAGCGTTCGCAGTGTTCGCAGTGCTGTAATCCCGGTGTTCCAGCAGGAACGATTCTGTTGCAACTGTTGCTTCTTGATGGTAGAAGAGGCGTTCCGCTGAGTACAACAAAAATAACACTTTTATTTTCTCCACAATGAATAACTATCGTCCAATAGCCCAAATGGCGTGCGCATAGGCTCGTCTTCGTTTCCGTTCTGGTCCTCCCCTTTTTGTCCTTTTTCCCTTCGTCTTTGTTGTCGAGAGTAAGGAGGACCCCGACCGCCAGAGGCAACCGTCTGAAATGTCGCCGTGTCTCCAAATCGGTTTCAACTGACATGAAGGGTCACGGCGCGATAGAAGTAGGCGTGTGGAAGGACGCTCTTTTCCCCACAGTGATGTTCGTCATGGATCGGGGATTTCGTGTAGACGTTACAACAAATAATATTTGTGTTTAGCTGCTCCAAATTTTGAAATAAAGGGGAAAAAGTAATATGAATGCCGTTTTCACTACTTGTTTAAATGGCAGGACGGACATTAGATGGAGAACCATGCGGTGCTCCCTGTTTAGCTCCTGTCTTAGTCTGATGGCGGCTTGAACTTCCGC
The DNA here is from genome assembly GCA_037355805.1 of Ixodes ricinus. NCBI lineage: Eukaryota > Metazoa > Arthropoda > Arachnida > Ixodida > Ixodidae > Ixodes > Ixodes ricinus. Next base: position 37,590 of record JAZHYW010023953.1, read on the forward strand.
GTCTCGGTCCTTTGTAGAATGTTGTCGGATGAGTCGCTTTAATTCTGCCACCTATTCCGCGTATCGAGCCGCGCTCTTTCTCTTGGTGCTGTTTTCAAACTCCTCCACAACCTTCTCCACTGCCGTTGGAGATAGCCAGGAATGGCTTGTCGGAGAGGGCTTTTGTCTTATTATTTTTGGTGTAGCTTTGGAGAATTCTAACCGTATCCGGTTGTGGTCACTCCCAATAATGTGTTCACCAGCTTCATCAATGTATGCGTGAACCAGATAACGGGCCAGATTCTGTGAGACTAAGGCGTAATCAATGCACGTTTTGGTCTCCCGGGTACTCCTTGTATATTGACCCTCACATGAGGCTCTGAGATTAAGTATCTCCAGGGCGTTATCCTCGGCCATCCGCAGCATCATTCGCCCATTTTCGTCCTCCCATCCGTCCAGTTCATGCAGGTGTCCACTGAAATCCCCCATGATGAGAATGTCTTTTGTAGCAGCCAAGTCCTTGACGTCGGTTTCCACACAACTCATAAAACTTTGGTTCTCCTCTTTGCGCGCAGCTCCCACCGACACGTATACTATACAGATGGCAACAGCAATCCCGATTATCTCTCCCGTTACCCAAATGTGGTCCCAGCAGTCTCGTGGTTCCTTGCACCCTACTGATGTACTGCTCCACACCACGCCAACTCCCCTACCTCGACGCTGTCCCTCCACACGATTGCGTCCAGCCCAACACCAATTTGCATCGGTTGGAGCTTCTTCAATATTCCGTAAGTGCGTCTCTGCCACTCCAAAAAGCGTCATTCTTTCCGCCTCCAACTCCCTATATAGCTCTCCCCATTTCTGTTCCCGGCTCGCTGCTTGGAGGTTGAGAAATCCTACCGCATTTGTCAGTCGTCGGCTGCGTCCACGTCGTCTCCGTCTTTTTTGCCACACCTACTTTTGTTCCTCTCCCTCTTATCTCCGACTCCTCTCCCCGAAAGCGGCCCTATACCCTGTGCCGCTGGTAGTGGTAACCCAGCTGCTGGCTCACCATCTCGGCCACGATTGGACGCAGGTCTTGGGGTTGAGGCAGCACAGGCGTATACGTTTGGGAGAGAGGTGTTGCCTTTGGGGGTGTCCAGGATTGAGGGAAGTACACTGGGAGTCTTCTGTTTGACAGTGTTTGTCGCTGAGGTTGTAGAGGGTAAATATCTCGAGTCCACCCAAGTACTACATGATTGTTTTGCGATGGTGGAAGTTGCATGTTCGAGTCTATGCAATGTACTATGTCTTGGGGTCGCGGTGTCCGTTTCTCCAATCCGCGAACTGGTCCCAATGGCGGAACGTTTCTGTGGTAGTCCGTGCGTTCCTCTTCGACTGGATAGTGATCGCAAGGCTTTCCAGCCAGCACTTGGGTCTTGCTGGCGTGCCATCTCTTCACGGGGTCGTTCGTGTGTTGTGCATGCAGGCATCCCATTGCCTGATGCATCATGTGGTGCTATTCGACTGGGTGATACGCTTGAGGTTCGCCATACATTGTTGTTGTATTTCCTCCCTGCACTGATTCGTTCCTGCGCTCTACCAGTTGACTCCTCTGCTGACCGACTTTCGAGGTTGGTGCGTCTCATTGCCATCGTATGCCTAAAAAAGGCTGGTCACGGCTCCTAGCCTGTTGACCACGTTTCGCACCCCATCTTCCTTATAGTGTAGCCTGTCTCTCTTTATTGCATCCTCAGCTTTGACATCTCGGCTCAGGTCTATAAATCGCGCCTTGATGTCCTTACAGAGCTTCTTTAGTTGGGCATTCAGCAGCATGGTTGCTTGCTTGAATTCCTTTGTCTCTGCCCTCAATCTCCGGTATTGAGCATATGGCCAATGCGTCTTTGCGATCTGCTCATTTCAGACTTAGTTGCTCTACTATCGCCGCAGGTTGTTCGCCGTGCAAGATGTCATTCACACCCACATGCAATATATACATTCGGGGTACTTTCCTTGCTCTTTCTTCATATTCGTCTATTCGGTGGTGTACATCTGCGATTGTTCCACCTCTGTTATATAGTATTTCCATTCGGCGATGGTTCCCTACTCGATCTACGAGAGTATGTGCAAAACGGGCAACATTATTATCACCTGCAACAATGACTTCTCGTGTCACTCCTTGGGGAGGTCGGAAGTGTTCATCGATGTGACTTTGGTTTATGCGAGTCCCATTCATAGCGATACTGTCGCTGCTGTCTCCTACCTGTCTGGGCAAGTCCTTGACTGATGTTGTTGCCTTTGCTGCTCTGTTTGTACCTGCATCATGCTATTTTCATGTTGAAGGTGTGGTCCTGCTCCGCTGTCGTAGGTCCCAGGAAACAGGGTACCACTTTGGGACATCACAGGACCATGTCGCTGATAGTCAATCTGGTTAGGCTTTTTTCCTTTTCTTTTTCTTGCTCATGTCGTGTACTGTACTCTGGAGAATCCTCCATTGTTGTGTCCAGAGTTACCTTGTCAGTTTGACTGGACGACATTCGCTTCACAAGCTCTTCGACGCAATGCTCTAATTTATCCTCCCGGTCTAGGAGTGCATGAACCATGTCGTTCGGATCCACGGCACCTGCTTTGTTTGTGTCTTCCCACCTTTTAATCACGTCCGTCATGGTCTTTTCCAATTCCTCACTCTTGTTTCTGTGTGTCGTGTCCACCTCGTAAATCCTCTTGCATATTCTGCAGACGAAGTCAGCATTTTCAGCATCTTGGGCGTTCTTGAAATCGCTCTCGGAAACGTATGCCCATCTCCCGCACTTGTCACAGCCGATGAGGGCGTCCTCTGGCTTCGCAACCTTGTGGCTCCTCCCCAATTGGAAATCTTGGCAACGGTGTGTGATTGTTTTGTGTGAAAAAAGCACGGCGTCAAGCACGTCGCGACGTTTAAAGGGAGACCCCGAAAAGAAACGACCCTCCAGATTCGAAACCGGCGCTGGGCCCGCAGCGCCATAGGGTGGCGTTGCTTGAAACTATGACACGCGCCAGCCAATGGGAGACTATACATCAAATCGCTGCTACAGACGACAGGCTTCGCTCCATTGGGACAAAGGAATTTAGGAGCCATTTGGCGCGGATTCGAAAGCTGATAACGCCGGTTTGCTCAATGGTACAGTTAATGGTTTCGCATTTAAAGCATGCTCTACCGTTTGTACCTGGCTCATCGCGCGCGGGTTATTGGCGAGGAGATCGAACTATAGGGGGCGCTGCGTTCACCAAAACAAATACCGCCTGCGTGGAAAACAACCCCGGCGTTCCACTGTGCTGCCGTTGGCTGCTGTGTTGTTGCCGCGTTCTCTGCAGGTTTGTTAGAATATAGTACGCTCTTGTTGCGTACCGCAGTGCTCAGCGCATGCATCAGAGCTTGGAATCAGTTTTCATTGCTTTCCTGCCGAAAAAAAACAACTCAAATCGCAGTGGATAAGTAAGACTAGAGAAGAAGTTGACTGCGCACGGCGTGGTGTGTAGTCCTCACTTTACAAGCGATGCCTTCCAAGCAAACTCGCTAATGGACGAGGCATGTACGCGTGTAAATCACGCTTCCATCGACATCCGTTCAAACCGTACATTGTATTTTATGGGTAGTAAATATTCTGCCGGCAACCGGCGCAACAAACCAAGCAAAAAAAAAAAATGCCGGTAGATGTTTTTATTGGGTTTCGTGTAAATGGAATAGTCAAAATGGGAACTTCAAGTTGTGTGAGTAGCCCGGTGTCGCACGTACCACCGTTTGCAATTTGTTTCTTGTGAGCAAGTTGTGGTACGTGCTACAAGTGTTGCACTGTTCACGAGCAAATGTGCAGAAGCTACATCGAGTTTTAGCAGTGTTTATTTGGGGCTCTTCTTGGGAGCGTACGAGCAGAATGAACCTCTTTCGGCGAGTCCGCGAAGGGGGACTAGGTCTGTCACATCTGTTTTTGCGTCAAGTAGTCAACCGTTTTTTGTTTTTTCGCGACGTCAGCGATCCCTTTCTGCGAACGGTGTGCCAAGTGAGATTGGGTCGGGTTATGCCCGAGTTGGTAGTTTCTTCAACTTATATGTCAGGTGGTATTCATGGGTACCTCAAGGAAGTGGTTGCATCATGCCGGTTTTTGTTAACTCGTTTTTCAATTGAATATTTGAGTACAGTACCCCGTAAGCAATTGTATAAGGATGTTTGTGATGCTGTTTTTCCTGTTCCTTTGTATAGAGCTCTGTTCTGTGCAGGCCCAGGACAGGACGTCTTAAAACGCGTGAAGAGAATGTTAGTGCCGCCCGGTGTGAAGACCTTTTTCTTTAAACTACACACCGGTACCCTACCGGTCAAAACATGGATGGAGGAGAAGGGACTGTTTGTTCCCTGGGGTGTACACTGCTTCCTTTGTCAGAAACCGGAGACGATCGAACATGTCTTCCTGGAGTGCTGGGATGGCGTCTTTCTGTGGGATGTCCTCCAGCGCACCTTGAAGAAAGACTTCCCGCTAGACGAGCATGGGATCAGGTTCCTGCCCGTAGAGACCGATGGAGACGTCCCGGTAGATTGCGTTATGCTACTGGGCCTGCACAGCATCTGGAGGTGTCGGATGGCTGTGCGACATGCTGAACAGGATGCGCGTGAGGCTCGGGATTATTTCCGGGAAAGCATAATCTCATTCGTTGAAACCTATAAGGCCCAGCAGAGCGTGCCTGAGTGGCTTCCGTGTATTGAAAGGTTGATTACAATGAGCAAATTTTAACTCCATCGTGCTGGCCAAAGGCAGGCTTGCATTTTAGCATTGTCTCACCTCGTTTGTGTGTTTGGATTTGTTTTTGCGCTTTTAACCTGTCGAAACACGGCAATAAAAAAAAAAAAAAAAAGTGTGAGTAGCTCAGTGGAAAGGTGTCCGTTTCACGTGCCGTGCGTCCCAGGTTCAAATCAGAGTAGGCAAACACTTTTTTTTCACTGAACATTTGGCGCTTTGTATTTATTTCTTTTTTAATCATTGCCGTCCGAAACTCCCGGCAATCTTTTTTTTCCCGAGTGGTTGTGCCGGCTGCCGGCAAAATATCCCCACCCTATTTTATAACAGTGCACAAGACGAGGTTCTTGATACGCAACGCCGTTCCGTCGAAGAATCTTTCGAAGGGATCTCACGACCGGGTAATGAGGCTTCGGAAGCCACCGAGAGGTACTTCTATCATTTGATCACTAGTTTATTCCAGGCTAGCTTTTGCACTGGAACATATTAGGTAGCGGTATCAGTTCAATATTGTGATATTTACGCAATTGCGTTAATCATTTTGCGATTCCTATCATTTCGATTGCGCAATGCAAATATGTGTATGACTAAGTCCTCGTCGTGCATAACTCATTGATATTTCATCGCGAACCGTGCACCTTTGAATAAAACTGAAAAAGACAACTTGTAACGTTTAATGCCAATATCAGTATAATTAGCCACATTCTACATTATAATGTTCACGAGTGTGTCCTGTATTTTGGCATTTCAAGAAAAACGTAATGTGATGACTGTTTTGGTTGATGTTTTGGTGAAAATTTCTCCAGGGCGACGCTGCGCTCGATTAAATGAACGCATTTCAGCACGTCTTCGCCTTCAACGAGGCACCTCCTGCTCTCGCCGATGTGGCTGATGATCGCTGCGAGGGACAGGGACACTGAAAAGCAATGCGTGTGTTTCGTGAATGCGGTTTTTCCAACCCAGGAAGCGCACAAACGTCGCCACACCGCGTCAGTCACGCCCGACCTGGCGCGCGCAGCCGGAGCGACGCGGCCGATCACGAGCGCCTACACGTGGGTTGGTTTTTGCTTCCAACGAGAATGCGGCGACATTTAAAGCATGGTGAGACAAGCAGGCACTATGCTACCCCTACGCAGATGCTTTTCGAGCAGATAAATATTATCCACATACCTTTCACGAGCCTCAAGTACTCGTCCTCCATGGCTGAACGAATACTAGCGGCGGGATTGTTATTCCTGCAAAGTAGTTCCGGCGGCGGCCGCTAGCCAGCGCCACCGTTCGATCTCCTCCCCAATAGCATCCACCTTTCGTGTGGAAAGACACATGTAGGACAAAGGCGGCGTTGTATTAAAGAAAGAGCTTTTTTTTTATTTATTTATTTATTTATTTATTTCTGAACGAAAACATACAGATACATACGGGCCCGCAAAAGCACGAGGGTGCTTGTGGGCGGGTCCCGACAGCCAACAGAAGTCAAAATTATACAATATCAAAATGCAACTGCACATGCAACCGCACACATATTAAAACATAACAAAGTCTGCACTGAGACGCACGCACTGAACTAGTTAGAATGAGTAAGACACCAATATTTTAGGCATCTTTTAACAACACTGAATGACTGTAAACAAAATAGATCGTCAGGTAATTTATTAAAAAAGTATGGGACATAAAATGATCTTACTCTTTTTCCGTAATTCGTAAAAATCCTAGGCTGGACAAACCGCTCTGTTTTCCTTAGTGTTCTTTGCTTTTTTAATGGTACCTTGAATGTGTCATTATAATAATGTTTTAGACAAACTACATAGATGTAAAGTCGTTCAATGGAAAGAATTAGAAGAGACCTCATTCTTAAATCAGTATCTACACCGCTCCACCTTGTTCTGTACGCAATATTTTTGGACACATTGTGTAGAATATTATCTAATTTTGTTTTCTTGTAATTTGAACATGCTCCATATATCGTTATACCATAACGGAGCACCGATTCACCTAACGCTTGGTACACCTTCATCCGTAAACTTACGTCAGATACCATACGCAGATGAAACAAGTATGCGGAAACCACGCGAAGACGCTTCGCAAGGTAGTCTATGTGGACGCCCCAGTTTAAAAATTCGTCGAAAAAAAGACCTAAATACTTTACAGATGACACATATTCTAAAGGTGTGCATTCACAGTCTCTGCAGTCAGACTCATGTAGCATTAAAGGCGTAGACAAATTTAATACTTTGTGAGGATTATGAAAATGCATTAGTTTCGTTTTGTCCGCGTTAACTAAAATTTGGTTAGCTCTGAACCAAGCCATCAACCCATGTATATCGCGTTGAAAATACGATAACGCTGTGGCTTCGTCATTACTTGCAAAAACCAGAACAGTGTCATCCGCGTACTGATATACCGTCGAAGAAAATGGTAGACTGCCAAGGTCATTTACATAAATATTAAAAAGAAGAGGACCGAGAATGGAACCTTGAGGGACGCCCGTACTAATTGGCAATAAATCGCTTTTAACGTCACAAATGCTTACCATTTGGTGACGGGCCGAGAGGTAGTCAGTTAAAAATTCAATAAAAGGGCCCCTAAAGCCAATGCGTAGTAATTTCTTTATCAGTATTTTGTGGTTAATTGAATCAAATGCCTTTGTTAGATCCAGGAAGAGAGCTAACACAAAGTTGTTGTTATCTATGTTCTTGTGGATATGGTCAGAGAGATCTTCCAATAACGTAATTGTTCCTCTATTTTGCCTAAACCCATACTGGGATGGAAATAACAGGGAGTATTTCTCACAGAATGAAGTCATTATGTTGAAAACGAACTTTTCCAGTATCAATGAAATCACGGGCAGGATAGAAATTGGTCTGTAGTTTGATATGACTTTACGGCTACCTTTTTTATAGATGGGCCGCACGACCGCGACCTTCAGGCCGTTGGGGATCTGACCAGTAGAAAGGCACGAATTGATTATCTTCAGAAGTACGTGCTTTAGGTGCTCAAAATTTGCCGATATATCTCTTAGGCGAATCCTATCAGCTCCTGGTGATTTGCCTGGAGCCATACTCTTGATAATCTTCACTAAGTCATCCTCTGTCATCTGTGTTAGATAAGCCGAGTTTCCGCACCCACTAACGGGGCTGGATGCAAAGTCCGGAACACCCCTCATTTGGGAGTGAAGATCTGACACGCTACGGACAAAAGTAGTATTAAATTTGTTACTTAGTGAATTCAAATCAGTATCACTAAACGCTTTCTTAATTGTTTCATCTATGCTGTCTTTTTTCTTGTGGCCTGTTAGTTCCTGCACAGTTTGCCACGTTTTCTTCTGATTTTTTTGGTTTTGCTGCAAACGAGTGCTATAGTGCCTTTTCTTTGCTAGTCTTATTTCAGCCGTTATTTTATTCCGTAAGGTTCTAAACTCCGCTTTCAGTGCGCTGTTTGCTGGGTTAGCTTTCACTCGATTCCATAGTATATTCTTTTCATGGCACAATTCCATTATTTCTACAGTAATCCACGCATTTTTGCTTTTTCTTTGTTTTATCTTTATTCTTTTCTTACTGTTGTTATATATATATTCAAATTGAGCCACCATTGTTTGATATGCAGTGATATGATCCATGGTGAGTAAACTACTCCAGTCAAATTGCTTAATAAAATTATCTATTTTTCTTCTGTCTAGAATCACGCTGTATTGATCAACCATGTCCTCTTGCGGTGCGCCACAAAATGCTATAAAGGATACAAAATAGTGGTCTGCAATTTTTTGCTTAATTACTCCAGAGGCAAATTTTGCTTCATTTAGTCTCACAACTACATGATCAATCGCCGTACGTGTAAACCGATTACCAAGAAACTCTTCTCTTGTGAAATTTGCGGTCAAGTTTTCTAATCCAAAACCTGATAACAGGTTCAGATAATTTGCAACTCCACTGTTCGCAACTTTCATTACATCGATGTTAAAATCGCCCGCGAACACTAGCTGGCTATCATTGCCAAACGTGTTTAGTAATCCTGCTAACTCGTCAAAAAATAAGGTAATATTCGAACTTGGCGGCCTGTAAAAAGCGCCAATGACGAATGAAGTGTCCTGTCTTGAGATAGCAGTGACCAGCACTTCAGCTTGAGTGAAAGATGTGGTTACTGGTTCACAGAACCAAGAGCTTTTAACAAACATAAGTATTCCGCCCCCTCTTCTATTTTCTCTGCACAGTGAAAACGATTGAAACCCATCTAGAGAGTACAAGGAGACGTTTGATATGGTAGTATTAATTTCTGTTAAAATTAAAATATCCAAACTGTCAACATGATCGGCCAGGGAAACTAATAAATGATTCCAGTGTTTTTGTATACTTCTGATATTGATGTGTAACATATTTAGGGTTGCCTCGGTGCTAGGAGATGCCACGATGGCTTCCTTCCAGTGGGTTTCCCACTCTGAAAACGTTTCAAACGACACTGCCATTTCAAGCGATTTTCAATAAATCTTCCTGACGGTTAATACGAATGACTGCCCTATGTTCGCTCTGACGAACGAAAATTTTCCCGTTTTTGACCCATACAAACTTGTAATTTTTCTCTTTAGCCCACTGCCTCGCACTCCAAAGCAGTTCCCTGACGGACTTCGTCAAGTTCTCATTAATGAATATTTTTTCTTGCCGGAGTGCCACTCGCTTCGTCAGCCACTGGTCCCTGGCAGAACGCTCGTTGAAACGTACAATAATAGGTGGAATTTTTCCTTCTCGAGCACTTAACCTATGTACAGCCTCAACATCCTCCGTCGCAGGTACAGGCAGTTGCAGTTTATTGGCGAGACACTGGATCATTTCAAGTAGATTCTCATTTTCCTCCTTTTGGATGCCGTGTATTTCAACATTTTTTCGTTTTTCAACATTTCAACATATTTTTCGGGAACATGACCCGTCCGTTCGTCCAGTCACGGTCGGAGGTCACTTGCCCTTAAATCGCCAAGTTTGTTCCTGCAGGCCAACCCTGGCTATCACAACTATTATTGGTAGATATAGGAACGAAATTACAAGGGAGGTCTATGAAGCCTTTATTATCATGGGTTTAGGGAACGCTGCGGGAGTCAAGCATTTGCGGCATCATCCGAAAAGGATGTTTAATTTTTACTCGCAGAGATGAAATGGTTCTTGTGCTTGGTTGTTTTGCTGGTGTTGTGCGTCTCTCAGGCCATGGACACGTTCCCTTTGAATCTCTATAATCTTTCTTCCTTTCTTTTGTGTTCTATATAATGAGTTATGAGTCAGAGGTTGTCCTGGCGGTTTTCTTCTAATGTGCCATTGTCTCCATGTGCGCTGTTTATCATCGCGTTAATACTAAAACAATTAATACAATCTATAATAACACAACACAAAAATAAAAAATGTATTGCCCTTTATTGTTCTGGTCGCTATCGTTCAGATTATTGCTGGATTATTCCTGCTCACACAATGTTTTCCAATGTTTACAAACCTTCCAAGAAATCTTGCTATTCTCAGTTTTTTTTTTTCAAGTATCAAAATTGCCAGAAGGTTTCCATCCCCATTAGAGGGTGCGATCTACTCGCCAAATACATAAGTTGCACATTCACGAGATGGCAAGGTACTGACTGCTCAAAGGAATTTACTCATTTTTTATCATGGCTGCTGTACCTCTAATGAGTGAGATGCGTCTGTTCCTACAACTAACCCAGAGCGAATATTCCGTAAGAGGTTATTTCTGATTGTCAATTATTATTCCCTTATTTAATAGGAGGGTTCGAATAAGCTATCCGCGTGTTTAAATTTGGCTTTGTTAGCAACTAGATTCCACAAAGATTGCATTGATTGACTGGAAGTGCTCTGCGTGGCAAGAAAACGAACGGGGATGTTTAAATTTTCTCGTACATGTGGACACTCAGTAGACCCAGCCTGAATATGAGACACCGCAATACGCATACATATATAAGACACTGCAATACACAATACAATTATTCAAAATGGCGATTGGTATAACGCGACATTGGTCGTGCGTTAGTAAGAGTAAAAATGGCACCCACTGAGACAGCATTCCCATTGGTGAATGACACCCATCGCCCTATCCTTGCTTGAACTGATTAAACAAAGACTTGATATTTGTTCCAATTCGTCCATCCTGTATGTACGTGCATGAGTATGTTTTGGCGTCCATTATAGAGCCCGAAGGAACATTAAACGTAAAGGGGTATTACTCACACACACTGCGAAACGTTGCAGGCTATTCCAATTGCCCTTTGGCGAAAATGGTAAAGAGACGTTATGATCAATGTTGCATGAATTATTTCAGGCCAACCAGAACCGAGAGCTGTGCCTTCTAAATAGGAGGCTATGTGTTGTAAGCTCTACTTCGCCTCACATGTGAGGGTTCGCTCTAGAGCCACAGCTGTTGCGATTGCCTTGCTGTGCTCTCATCAGGTGGCGCTAGCAGTCTGCAACCAGATAACCTGTTTAATTGCAAACTCAGGTGCTCAATCACCGGCGAGACCGTGCCGGCGGCACCGGCAACCAGAAAAGCGCCTGCGGCACACCACGTGACCCTCAGCAACCGAACATGAAACGCCTGATGGTGCCTGTTTACTTCACCGATTGCACGCAAGACACTACTCGAGAGACTGTCGCCGCCGTCACCGCCGTCACCCATGTCCTTCATTTTCCTTGTGGAACTGTTCTAAAGGCTTGGATAAACTCGAGTATTGGCTGCAGTAGTGGCTTTAGATCAGTTTCGTTGTTTGGCTTGTTTTTAGAGCACAGCTCGTAGGCGCCCGTTTCCGACTTGAGTGGCGTCGCCGTCGCCCATGCCGTCGCCGACGCCGTCGCTGTCGCAACAACCGCGCGGTGCACTATGGGACACGTCCCATAATGCAACGCGCGGGGAGGACGAGGAGAGGGAGGGGAGCAGGAGGGGAGGAGGAGGGAGGAGGAGGGGGAGGAGGGAGGAGGAGGAGGGAAGGGGAGGAAGGGAGGGGGAGGAGGAGGGGAGGATGAACAGGGGAAGGGTAGGAGGAGGGAGATGGAGGGGAGGAGGGGGAGGGGAGGGAGCATGGATAAGGAGGAGGACAGGAGGGAGGGGGAGGAGGAGAGGAGGAGAAAGCTTGAAGGATTATGGGAGGAGGAGGTGAAGGAGGAGGAGGGGAGGAGGAGGACGAGGAGGAGGAAGAGAAGGGAGGAGGGGAGGAGTAGTAGCAGGGAGAATGAGGAGGTGAGGAGGAGGGAGGAGGGGTATACCCTCCCCTCAGTACCCTTCCCTCCTCCTCCTCAACAGCTGCGCTCTAATTCGGCGTTACAAAGTGATGCAAACGTCTTTAATTTTTTTTAGAGCGCAGCTCAGGCGCCCGTTTCCGGCTTGAGCGGCGTCGCCGTCGGCGTCGGCGTAACCGCGCGGTGCATCATGGGAAATATCCCATAATGCACCGCGCGGAAAGGAGGAGGAGGATGAGGGGGAGGAGGGGAGGAGGAAGGAGGAGGAGGAGGAGGAAGGAGGAGCGGAGGAGGTGGAGGAAGGAGGAGGGGGAGGAGGAGTAGGGGAGGGAGGAGGCGGGAGGAGTAGGGGGAGGGAGGAGGAGGAAGGGGAGGAAGGGAGTAGAAAGGAGGAGGGAGGGAGAAGGAAGGGGAGGAGGAAGGAGGAGGGGAGGAGGTAGAGGAAGAGGGGAGGGAGCAGGAGGGGAGGATAAAGGAGGAGGGGAGGAGGAAGGAGGAGGGGGAGGGAAGAGGAGGAAGGCGATGAGGAAGGAGGAGGAGGAGGGAGGAGGAGGAAGGGGAGGAGGGAGGAGGAGTATTTGGTAGGATGAGGAGTTGAGGAGGAGGGAGGAGGAGTTTACCCTCCCCTCAGTACCCTTCCCTCCTCCTCCTCAAGAGCTGTGCTCTATACTCCGTCTCACTAAAACCGCGCAGGACAGCCAAAGCTACAAGGGAGAGAGCGTATGCCAACCTGTTCAAGAGGAGGGAAAGAAGGAACGGAACTAGAAGGGCTGGGATTCCCCAGTTCCTCCTCTCCCTCCTCTTGTACAGGTCGCGATACACTCTCTCCCCTGTAGCTTTGGCTGTCCCTGCGCGGTTTCATGAGACGGAGTATAGTTCGGCGTTACAGGGAGTTGTAAACGGCTTTCATTTTTTCACTGACCTTCGCTCCTTTTCCGGCGGTGACCACACCGGATACAGTCTGGCGCCCGCTCGGCCGGCCGTTAGGAGCTCGGGCGGAAAAGAGCCAGAAAGTTGCCGGTCCTTGCCGAAGAACAACCATCCGAACACTACGCGCCGGCCGGAAACTGACCACGCGAAAACTGTTGCCGGTTTCACGGCCAAATAAGTCGCCGACGATTGACCACCTGATTTTGCTATCACTTCATCACAGAAAACCGCGGATAGCCTCCGTATGCGCTTCTGTTTGTGCGTTTGTCAGAAAAAAGAAACTGCACCGAGCACGACTCTATTTGCGGCGAGATGCCGTGGTGGCGCCATCCTTGGTTCCCTCTCGTGACGTCATTACCTTACGAATAACAAGTTCAACGGTGCTTGTAATGTGCATGGTGGAAGCTTGAAATCACTGCTCTTTGAAACCAACACTGTCAACACCGTCAAAATTGAAGATCTTCCAGTACTCATATTTCCGTCGATGAAGAATCCTTTGCGGACGTCATAGTCAACGTTTGGCCTACAGAAGAAGGGCGACCACAGCCACTCTTTCAATCGCGCACGTAACCAATTCACTAGAAAGAACAGTCTTTAGTTTAATTGCCAAGCATAAAAATTTGCAAGACCGTGTAGCGCCCTAGAAAAACAAAAACAAAAAAATACTTCTTGGTGACATTTTGTTGTTGCATTAAACGGACACTGCTCTCTCGCTCCCCTCTTTTCCCCAATTTGTTTTTTGCCACGTGATTTATTATTGTGTCAGAAGACTACCCAATAAACATTTTATTATGGTGTCACGTATATATTTATTAAAAAAGAATCAACTCCTCGAAACCAAATCTGGAATGGGGCGGAAGAAAACTGCAGAGGAGCAGAGAGTTACCTGATGTCACGTGGCTACACCCGCCCGCGTTTTCTTTATCTTTTGCCTTCGTTTTTGAGGCAGCGCGAAGCAGACGAAAAACACGCACGTCGCACGTTGCTTGATAACACTCAAAAGTCAAGCACTTCGTGCTTGACGTTTGCACGTTTTTCAAGCTCTTACCAATTCGGTTTCGTAAGGCGAGCGATGTCTTCAGCCAGGAGAAGGAGCGACGACTTGACGACGTCTCCGTGCAAGTCAGCTTGTTGTACATAAACAGTATCTTCACCAAACGGCATCTATCCATAAGCCGAAGGCGTCCGTCATACCGCAATCTTGCTGGAAGCCTCCCGAGCCTCAAAGAGGACCAGCCCAGGTCACCTTGCATTGTCTTGTTGGCGACCGCTCCATAGCAGTCCAGTGCATAGTGCTCATAGATGGCGGTGGCTGTCCAGAGTTTGCGTGTCATCATTTGTTTGCTGATGGACACGATACTGGAAAACTAGCCCTAACAGCTCCGCTGTAAAAACCGACCTGTGAATTACACCTCTAACGAAAAGTTTAGATTGCTACGTGCAGGCGTCGATTTGTACTGTCCATTGTAGATCGAGCCTGGTGACTTGGGACAGCACGGGCGGAGGAGCTTCCAGTATTGGCGAAGCTATTTCGTATTTGCTACAACCTCCCCTTCCGCCAGTCCGGAGATTGGGAATGGCGTTCACTAGACTGACCAGTTGAAACCCGCTGCCGCCAGGATAGTGCCGCTCCGCAAAAGTCCGGCGTTCGAGTGGTGTCGTTCAGTTTGGGGCGCACTGTACATTGGCCCATTTTAGGGAACGGACCTCGGCGAGTTGAACGGGAAACTTCATTTTGGCATATAGTCCAAAATAAAGAAGAAGAAAAAAACTGAATTGGTGTTTTTCTTGGGGTCATTAGCCCTGTGCTCTGAAGAACTTTATTCGTAAAATACCATCCTTTTGCCTTTTATTTTGTTATTGTGACTTCAAAATATTTTTTTTTCTTTGGATAAATCCGAATTGCCGAAACTTTTACCCGGGACTGTTTTTCGGAGTCTATGGGATTTATAAAAAAACACGAAACGTTACCTGTAAATCACTAAGTGTTCCAGTTCGGGACGCGATCCGGATATAGTATCCCATTTGACAATCTCAGAACTGACTGCGTGCCCGCCGTCCCGTTGTGCCTTGAAGCACCTATATATATATATATATATATATATATATATATATATATATATATATATATATATATATATATATATATATATATATATATATATACATACGGGCATGGTGGCGGGGGGCCGAAGGCGTGGGGTATAACTGAGAGGAAATGCAAAACCTTTGATGAAAACATGCAACAACGGGTGGTTTATTCTTCGACGTTTCGGGCCGGAGTCCGGCCTTCGTCAGGAAGATAATTATAAAATAGTAATAACGTATGGTTTATTATTACGTTTGGCATCAGTTATAATAATATATATATATATATATATATATATATATATATACAACGGGCATGGTTGCGGGAGGCCGAAGGCGTGGGTATATAACTGGGAAGAAAAATCGGACGGTTTATTCTTCGACGTTTCGGACGGAGTCCGGCCGAAACGTCGAAGAATAAACCGTCCGTTGTTACTGTTTTCACCAAGGATTTTTTTCTTCCCAGTTATATATATATATATATATATATATATATATATATATATATATATATATATTAGTTCAAGTTGTTGTTAGAGATAATACTGATCTCTAGTGTGCTCAGATGGTCGTGTGCCAGTGGAAGAGAGACTCCACAGCTTTCGTCACTCGAACTTTATAACAATTAGAGCAGCTGGTACCGCTCGTCTCTTTACTGGATAAACGTAGTAAAAGAAGGTGAGTGTGCAGTGATTCGCCTTGTTCATGGTGCACTAGAATTACAACCTGTGTCATTTAGTTATTGTCTCAGCGGTCTACACGTGACAGCCTTGTCTGTTGAAGTAAAGAGCTATCGCTCCTACGTAACGATAGTTACAAGCGAAGCTGATTGAGTTTTCTTCAACACTTTAGAAATATCTCTAGAAACAAATAAATAGTATAGACCCTTCAAGACATCATAGCTTCGCGTGGCAAAAGTTCGCCCCAATCGGCCATTAAGACCTGCCTAGTTTGAAAGCGAGGAATAAAATGTGACGTAGGACGTGTGCTTTTGAACTAGGCGGCTCTGTTGTCCCCAAAGTATAGTTAGACAACCTCCAGTTTGCTGACGTCGAAAACAAAAAAAAAGAGATAATTCACAAATCCGCCGTTCTGCAGATTTTGCCGCGAAGGCGAGATGAAAATCAGTGCACACTTGAAACGACAGAACCGATAAAAAGCGGTGCCCGCTCTTCATCAGAACCTCCGAAGATACGCTATCTTCTTCGTAGACAATATACATATATATATATTTATATTAATCTCGAATTTGAATATATCTGTTTTTTAGATAATTCTCATGGCCTGTTACCATTACCTCGCAACAACGAAGACCTTGTCAATTGAGAAACCCTTTAAAAAATTACAATTCCTCTTAAAAGAAATTGAAGTCGTATTCTGCTGCATAAACATCTGAGCTTAAAATTTTAATTATTTTCTTTGGCGGTTTTCTTTCTTTTTTTTTTGGCTGGCTTTTTGCGCAGTATGCAACTTTTAACGCTTAACGCATTTTTTAACGTTTTTCACAACAGGAATTAGTATTTGAGAAGGCGCTTCGCTAACAGTCTTCGCCTTGTTTCTTGTTTCTAAGCCTGGTATTGGCGAAGGGGTGCAGAAATATGAACACACGCCTATTTTAACTAAGTGTGTTGATTCCTCGCAAAGAATTAACATACTCATCGAACTTACCACGAAATAAATCTAAGAGCTTTTTCTTTTATTGCATGTTCAGAGGGCTACAAAATTGTGCAAAGTGTTAAGGAATTAGAAATTGAAAGTATGACATTAGGTTGGGTGTACATCGAAGCCTTATTAAAGTTAACATCCCTTCAATTATTGTGGGTATTCAGGTACGAAACGATAAATTTAATCACCTAAATAATTCAGAATATATATATATCGATAAATGTTCGTACAATTCATTTCTAAACATCATTCTGAAGTAAAAGTGTGCACTAGAAACGATATTATTAGAAAATTATAATACCCTCTGGCTAGATTTGACAATTTCCAACGAGTATACATGGAACAAGTTAATGATGCGAATACGATCCTTATTTTGCTGTAAACTACTCTATTTGAAGTTCGTTGTACTTGGTGCAACACAACACCAAGCAGTAAATTACACCACATCACAGTGCTACCCACTTTCGTGACTCAGCTGCCATTATCGCACATGGTCGCTCTGAATTCTGCTGTCTGAGTAGAAGTTTATGATGCGAATTGAGTTCACGCCTTCTATTTCGGGTGCTGTCATATTATAGGTAGCCGGTTGCAACGACTTTCCGTAAGAAAGAAGGAAAACGTGTCTATTTGATGTTAATAAATTGCTTCATGGTGAGGTGGTTGTCAGCTTTCGCTTAGTCTGAGTACCGCGTTCTTTGCACCCTGCGTTCTGTCGAGTTTTCCATCCGTCCATTTCAGTTTCAGGTTGCGCCGCACCTAACGAATGACTCAAATAACGGGCAAATCTAGTACGACCTTTTTTTATAATTAATCGTGGACAAAATGAGTATCACAAAAAGCCAGGCTACAGTTCGAAATGGCATTCGAAAGTGATTATGTAAAAAGGTACGAATTCAGTTGGCTAACCAAGAAATGCACTAACATAACGCCCATCGCGAATATAATCGCATGTATAGCTTTCTGTTCTGAGACTTAAAACTCATCAAAGACACCTCACTTTACCAGTTTACTATTATTTTCATTGCCAAAAGGCCTCAGACGAATAATTGTCAGTTAATTTCGTTCAAGCGTATATGTGATATCACAAGTAGGAGAGGAGAGGAGAGTTATAAGAGCCCCGAAAGAGTTGATGACGTCGAGATGCTTGGAAACTCTTGGTATGCATTCCGTCTTCAAACGTTCCGCGAAGCTGTCTTCCCGAAATGTCCATTAAATGAAACTGGTGATAGCGAAAAATGCTATCAGTATTAATTTATGATAATAATAGAATGCAAATATACTAAGCAGAAGACAGGTAGCGCGAGACGGTAAAGAAAAAAAAAAGGACAATGGCTTGTTGTGTGTGATATGAGGCACGACAGATGTTTATTTAGGATATATTCGTTGCATATCCTCGTTGTCTTTAGAAAAACTCAGACACAACGCATCATTTTGAACAGTATCAGCTTTTCACAACGGTACAACAATATATGACTGTTGCATTGTTGTCGATGACAGTGATTAAGATTTTAGAAATCATATAACACGGTTACTCTCGTTGTCGATGATGATCAAACTCGGTGTGCATGCAAGAATGAAAAAAAAAATTTTTGCAAGAACAACAGGCAGAGTTCGATGCGTGAGAAAACATAGCTACCCGCCCCTAGATGTCATCTCTTCGAAATAAGAATATTCAATATAATGTATGTCCCATCTGAAACATATCAAACAAAAATTTATTGTCTGTTTTTAGGAGTTACGTATACTGCTCCTGACGCTATCATTTACCAACCCTCAATGAAGCCTCAGGGCTGCGTGACATGCGCTCCCCACATGGAACCTTACCGTCTCTATGCGAGTTCGTAAAAAAAGAAATACAAACATGCAAACCAGGAAGCAGAAGCGAAAGCTGTTCTTGCTGAGTGCCACCTGTCTTTGGAAATGGGGTCGTTAGTTATTTCTCACTCTGCGAAAAGTCCGCGTTGGGCTCTTTTATCCGATATCGGTAGCCTGTCAGAGTTTGCTGTCACAAAATATATTTTATATGCATGTTACCTATATGCAGATTCCAATACGGTCGTGATACCAGTCGAAAATTTCCCAAAGTAAGTAACATTTATAAGTGCTAATATTTACGAACGTTATTTACTTTTTTTTTAATTGCATTTGCCTAAAATATTGTACATTTTGGCAGTCACGATGTTGAATTCCACAAGCCAACTTAAACTTTCGACTTGCGGTTGAGCCAAGCTATAAAGACAATAGTTCTAAAACATCTATATCGCCTCGAAAAAAAAAAAAGCTATAGCTGCTTCAAAATGTTTCGACGGTAGTCGCAGAGGAAATGCAGTGCAGACCTAGTTTTGCGACAAAGGAACAAGGATGGGTGAAGGCTATGCGTACAGCTGAGCCCCTTAAACCGGATGGTGGCTAGCGCCACCTAGCAAAATGTTTTTAATAACAAACGTTATCGTCTAAAATAGGACAGTTGCGCCACCCTCCGCATCAGCTTGGATACATGCAGAGCCACAATGATGTTACGGAACTGTCATCCAAATTGACCACAGCGATGCCACTCTTTTCAACACAAGCAGCTCCCCGGCCTCTCATCTAAAACTGTAGCATGGCCGCAATTACCTTTCTGTCACACTTGCCTACTCCTCAATAACCGCAGTTAAAACAAGTTGGGCTACTTGCGGAGCGTTGCAGTTCTCCCAATTTGTGGGTTGAATTGAGGCACTTGCGTGTGCACTTAAAATAGTTTCTTTGCCATTTTATGTTTAAAAGCGTGTTTCCAACTAATGAAGCTTTGTTGTTGTTGTTGTTGTTGTTTTTGTTGACAATTACATTTTGTGAAAATCGCTTTGTGCAGCCAGTGAGTTGTGCGTAACACGTGCTTATTTCTTGACGTGAGTACGATAGCTTATTAGGCACAACAGAGTCTTTACATCCTACACCGCGAGGAACTTTGTCTTCTCTCTGTGCACTATGTGTGTTTGTTTACCCGGCAGCGCGCCCACATACTTTTGTTCCCCCTCCCCGATCTCAACCATTGATGAAGTGCGCTTGGTTGCCTCTTCATTGTGTGTTGACTGCGCGTGCTCTATCTACGCCGCCTTTTGATTCTCGTGTCGCTCTACGCATTGCGATGCTCCAACGAGGCGTTTTGAAGCCCTTGCTCGCCGTCTAGTCGCCGACACCAGAAGACACGCAGGGCATGGCGACTCTCGATCCTCTAGCTAACGCTTTATGAACAATGACACTGCGGCAGTAGCCTATAAGAACGGCTTTGAATAAACCACGAAGCAAGAATCTAAAACTTAATAAACCGCGCCACGCATTTTTTTAAAGGGGGTGGGAGTGTAAGTGTTAATACTGCACGTACCACGAAACACCCAACGATATTGCCTCACCCGCAGCCGGATCACTGCAGAACACTTGATGATGATTATAAACCGCGGTAATTAACGGTCGCCTAACGAACACAAAAGAAAGAGATAAAGGGCAGGCCTGGATACCACTTAATAGCATAGATGAAAGTTATTGTTATTATCTCTCTCAAATGTATTAATCACGGGAATGTTTTTTTTTTTTGGGGGGGGGGATATTTTTTACCGTTTTAGACGTCAACGTTTCTGCATGCATTAAGATGAGAATTTCAACTGAACAACAACAAACGCCGCAACGTTCCCCGGAAATAATTTAGATGGCAGTCATGAAGTATCAATATGAAGTAATTAAACTTTTGGACGCCTAGAGGTTTTATTCCACAGGTACGAAAATATTTCCTCATGGAATACTATGAGCCACATTCACACAATTGTTTCTGCTTTCCTTTACAGAAGATCGCAATGTTCCCGAGGAATGTATAGTTGCCTAGAATGTATATCAATTAGAATTTTGATATTACATTGGAAGCTTTCTTACTCCCCTGAATGTCCCAAAAAGTTGGCCATGTTTACTTCCATAGACAACACGCCGGCACAGTCCAGTTGAAGAAACCGAGGAAGGTCTAAGTCATGGCGACGCCTTTGCTGTCGAGGAAGTCAGAAACTGCGGAAAATCACGCGAAGGAGATCGCCTGCGTGGGACAAGGAGAGCGCGGGTTCGCCGAAGGCGACGAGACAACTGCAGCGAAGAGAAATACCCATGGTATGGTCCGTCATCCCAAGCACCCAACAAAGAACAGTTTCAAGAGTCTTCAGGAGAGATCCTCCAGACTCTGAAGAAAGACGACTGGCTCATCCCGTTGGTGTACTGCGAGTTCTGGATTGCCGGTGCGCTCTCGCTCGTTCAGCCATTTTTTCCGCTCCTGGTGAGTTGGCGAAAGGACAACGAGTGGGTTCATGCAATGCACATTACCGACTGCACTAAGCGTTACGCGTACGTAAAGCTCGGTTCAATTAAGCAGGTTATGTCATTTTCAAAGCGTTAAAAAAGTCAGTCTTGATAAAGTTTCTAGGTGTACAACGGGAACACCATGTTTTGTATTTTTCTCAGCTGGACCAGAAAGTGATGAGGGCAATATATAGCATACTTCAATAGCTAGCCTATTTGAGTGCGAAAACAGCGTCCGTCGTTTTTGCCATTGAGACCCTTTAGCTAATGGAGGATAAAACAAATCGCTTATGTCAGTGGTTAAAATGATCAAAAGACAACGGTGATTGGTACTCTGGGTATATTGTGAGGCTGTATACATGCAGGACCTTTTTGGGGATCTGTGAACTAGCACTCTACATTTCATATAAAGTTTTTGCAAGGGCTAACTAAAGATGGGACTCGCGTAGAAACATTTTTGCACAAAGAACCTGTCTTCTTACAAGGTGGATTTGCTGGAAATAGAATATGTCCGACTTATCTAAGGGAGCCTATACAAACCAAAAGGGCCTCTCAATGCGAGCAAACGCCCCAGACTAGATCTGAGAATAATTTTCAGAAGATTCTTAAAAAAAAAAAAACATTAATTTATTTCTTTGAGAAAGCCGCCCCATGATTCCAGTATGAACCGTTTCAACAATGGCTAAGCCACAGCTGTAGTCACTGATGGCTTTGAAAACCCAGGGTGTGATTACTGTTTCTCGGCTAATGCGGCAATCTCACATAGGCTGCGGTGTGACAGTAAGATGCTTGAAGCTGGGCACACATTCCATTTCTTAAGCGGTCAGTGGTTATGAAAAGGTAAATAAAAAAAATGTCTGTTCCGGCTTTTCTGATAAGCGCTCGGAGATTCAATTTCTGTGACATGCGGAGGAAGCTCGGCGAATGACGAGGCCGAGAAAATGTTCCGACTTAGAGTACGCGACACTGCGCTTAACATTTCCCGTGTCTTCTTCACTCTCAGTGTGCAGCTAGAATTCAGTTTAAAACCTATAGACAAATTTTAAGTTTTGAATTTAGAACCAAAGATTCTTTTGACAAAGTTCTGAGATGAACTCATTAAAAAAATAATGTTCTTTACGTAAGAGAAACCAATGACTCTATTTTAAATGTAACTGAAAGTTTTTTTTTAAGCTGTATAAAACATGTCATTTCACTGGCTTCTTTTTAAACATCAGCCTTATTCTCACGCCGCCAATAATCACTGTACTCATTCCGTTATTCTTGATATTAAGCGTAGTACTTAATGTTTTCAGGCGTATTCAAAAGGACTGGACGCCTGGGAGATTGGACTTGTCTTCTCAGTGTTCAAACTATCCATGTTTGTAGGATCGCTGCTTGGGAACAAAATGGTATATACTTCAAAAACATTAAACTAAAATTTAATGCACGCTTTCAGCTTTCAACTTCTTCGCTATTACATTTTTGCGACTGTGGATAGAACTTGGACATCAAGTTTGTCACTTCAAGGCCGGGATCTACTCAGCTTTCTTTCAAATGCAGATTACTTTGCTAGCATCGTCGATTTTGCGTCGCAAAGTTTCCCACGTAACTGTTTCCTATGCTGAATCTGACCGGAAATGTTCTTTTACCGCTTTGTTCTGAAATGTATCTTTCGTGTGTGATTTGTCCAACGTCAACCATGTTACTCACAAGTAGAAATGTTCGTGTCTCTTACTGCCCATTAAACTCGATTCTAGATGAAAGCAACTTCGCCACTAACATGCTACTTGGTTGGGCAAATTGGATTCGTGATTTTCACTGTCGCATTTGGGTAAGTTTCAGTGAACACACAGCACCAAATTGTTCTCGCCATTCGAAACTGCGATATGCCTACATGTTTATCAGTTACTTTAATTTCAATATATTTAAACTTTTGACCAAAACCTGGCACAAGCGCATTGACGACCTGTTCAAATGTGTTGCTGGCGTTAAAACATAATAGCTAATCATATACATGTGTTGTAGCGTGTTATCTATACCGATAAGTTGTCATTTGCTGTTTATAATACCCTTTAGCTGTAATGCATTTTTTAAACTTGTTTATATATTTTAATTATTTTCTTCTTCGTTACCGAGATTCGTTCAGATAACTATAAAATAATCAAAAGTTTTATAATTGCGTGCACTTTGTTTTGCTAGTGTATTTTTATAGTAGATAAAAAGAAGCCGGAAAACATAAAGTTTTGTTCTCGTGGGGTCTTCAAGTAAAAAGTTCTAACAAGTCTTGCTTCGTAACTTTTGCCAATTGTATTTATGCTATTGACAAATTTACGAAAAAGTTCCGATTGCTGCAATAACATTCGTGATAGAACACACAATTTGGCTGTTATTTGCATCTTACGTGCAACCTTGTTGGCCGCTGAAAACATGCTCTGCTTTTTTCTTAGATCTTTGTTCTGGGCTCCTGCTGGAAATGTTTTCCTAGGGCTCTCGTTCCTACTCGTGGTTCTCGGTGGCTTCACAAATACCCTCTACCTGGTCGCCATGTTTGCGCTTTTCACCACTCGGTTTCAGAAAGGCGCAGGTCTGATCATGGCAAGTGCGTTGCTCATATCCTACCTTTGCGGTGTCCTGGGTATTTCCCTTGTCTTGAACGTCAACCGTGCTACCACGGCCAGGAGAATACGAGTCTTTAAGAACTAAATATTTGTACTGTAGTGAAGAAAAAGATATCATGTTTCGATTTTACGTGGCTAACTTTATTGGGACCTGCTAGACATTCATATAAATTGCAATGTAAAAATATATTAACGTAATAATATGTTACAAATATATTCCTACAAAAATATTAAAGAAAAAATTTACTATATATTTCTTGCAAAATTAGTAACAGCAGCAAAACAGGGCATCGTCGATAATGTGCTTGTTTTGACAAAATAGGACACCGTGTAATCCCAAATTTCTAGATGTAAACTTAAGTTGACTAATACTGTAAAACCCTTTATTTTCGCGAACCCCTATTTTACACGATTCGGTCAAAGAGCACATAATCGCGGCCACTAAATTTCGCGAATTTCAGACGCCTGCATTGAATTTCAGACGTCTGCAAGGACTAAAATTTTCCCGCGCCCTTAAACTTCGGTAGTTCTTCAAATTAGGAACTTTGCGAAAATTATGGGCTCGCGCATATGAAGGGTTTTACAGTACTTCATAGAAAATGATTTAAGATTGATCATAACTCGGCATCGATAAGCCAAAAAATACAGCAAAATGTAGAAGACCATCTGGTCCACGTTCGCCCATTTCTGTTGAGGCTGGTCAAAATTCTGCTTGATGTTGCTGGCTTTATTTTCCTTCAGACTACGCCCCCAAATATTCCTAAAGGTGCACGATTGAATTGATGTCAGGAGACTGACACAGCCACTCCATCAACTACAACCGTTTTTTTTTTCTGAAGCGATTACCCACATGTTTGGTCGAGGGCTTGGGGTAACTGTCCTGTTCAAATATGTAGCCACGGCTGAGACTCCTCCATTCTTAAGGATTCTCTTGTAGGTTTGGTTCGTCATTACTTTATGAATCCGGTGAATAAGACCAACACCACGAGCAAAAAAATAAATTGGTGTATTATAAAGACAAAAAGGTTAACATGGCTGCCCACCAGCAGAGAAACAACCTTATACCACAACGTTCCATCTACAAAGCGTCACTATACGCCCCTGATAGCGGGGATAACATCTGACATCTCCTAGACAACGCATGCATTCAATTATATCACTACCAAACACCATAAACTTATGATTCTTCCGACCAGACAACTTTCTTCCTTTGGTCAGGAGTCCAGTTGAGTTGCTCTATATTGCCCATTTCAACCTGGATGTCCGCTTCTTTTCCCTTTTTCTTGGATTCTGAGTTGGCCTACAGGCATTTAGTCCGGCAGCTCGCAGACGGCGTGTTACTATCCATGGAAACACTGTAAAACCCGATTTCTGAGACAAATCTTTAGAAATATTCATGGCCGATAATCCGATAATCAAGGGTTCGTGCGGCTCGTCCGAACAATATTCCTATTCATCAGGCGGGAAGTTGGCCTGCGTGGTTCTGGAGGGTACCGTGTGAAGACACCTCATATGAACCTCTTTCTCTTGAGAATTTAAAAAATTGTTGATGGTAATACTTTGAGTTGCTCAGAAAGCTGGCGCTGCTTCATCCCAGAGTGGCTGTTGCGAATAATTCCCTTCTGAACTTCTGAACAATCTCCGCAGAGTTTCGTGCGCCTCGTACTTTTCCTAATGATTGATAATTCTGGGTGTTTGAAGGAGAAATAAGAAAATCGTAGGTTCTACATATTTTCTGAAAAACCCCAAAAGAGGGTTGGCTGGAAATGCCTACAATGAAAGAAGACAAACACGCAAATGGCGAACAAATTAAGAATCACCGGGGATGCAACATTCACCCGTTAGTGGCAAAAAACGGGGGATTATGCCGCGCCGTATACAAAAAAGAAAAACAGATCTTAAAATTCAGTGGCTATTAAACGTGCCTCGAACGTTCTGTCCGAAAAAAATCAATATTTCTGTTCACTACTGCATATGCTTGTGAAATAACTCTGACCAGGCATGTAACTGCAGCACTGTGGAAGCTACGCTCGCCTTGATAGAGCAAAAAATAGTTGACGTGGAGTGTATGGCTCTGTAATTCCTGCATTGCGGCATCCGTAATGAGGTAGACTATAGAATACCGAAATTTCCATTAATCTCAGATTACGTATACTTCATACCCCAGTCACTAGTACTACTCTTCTTTATCAAAGCAACATAAGGTACAAAAATACAAGCACTATGCTTTATTATAAAAATAAACACCATAAAAATCATTGAAATCTATCTGACTGCACGAAAAAAAATTCGTTTATTATTTTTGCAAAAAAAACAACAACAAGATCATGAACTTTATAAGAAGAGCAACCTACTCAGCTAAGGTGACTAGCACACTGGTCAATAAACTCAGAACCAACTAGAAAAAAGACGTATATTAATAACTAATATAATGTTTTAATCTAGTGAATATTATGCAGGCACTTTTGGAAATCCTGTGGGGAACTGGGAACATGGTGGGTTCTCCAATCGGAGGGGCCTTGATTGATGTGAGTGTTCTTTTTCTTTTATATAACATATTTTGTATGCTCCGACCACAAAACGTTATACAGTGATGTTTAGTTAATGTTGTAACAGGGCTCAAATTCATCATCAACAACATGCACATTACCATTAACATCCACAACCGCGCATCACCTGCACGGGCGATGCGTGGGTCATACTGCATCTCGTGGGGAAATGCTGCTCCGGGCCTCGGGATGTTTCAAATAAAGAGAGGGGCCGCCCCTCTCACGATTTGACATCAAACCGGGAGCTTCGCTACCACAACATCACTGTTACCGCTGCCAGTTCCAACTTTCATTTATAAGGAGACGCAGTATGACGTCCAAAAGCAACGACTTCACTGGCCGAGCCCCGGAGCAGCATTGCCCCGTGAGCTCGAGTATGAGCCACGCATGGCCCGTGCAGGTGATGCCCGGTTGTGGATAGTAACGGTAATGTGAATGTTGATAATGATGTATTTTCGCCGTTTAAATCTGGACACCTTCGTTCACCGAAAAAATGGTCCATGATGTGACTCTTTCGTAATTCCAAAACACAAATGCAAGCATTTACCCAAGTCGACCCCGAAAAATGTGTCTATATCGGGGTATTCATAAACAAAGCCAGTATTAACCAAACATGACCGTATACTGAAATGCATAAACTATTGTTATTGGGTGCTGTGTTCTTTGTGTATATCAGTATTTATGTTCAGTTTTACTTTGTCTGTACCGCCTAGAGGAGCGCGTCTCTCAACTTTTCTAGTTTAGTTTGTGGATTCGATTGCCGGCTGTGACCTAAAAATTGGAAGAAAACATATTAAACATTGAGTGTTTACACATACCAATATTGGTGCACTTTTGAGATTGGCGACACTGGTTTACGCTAAAAATATGAAATTTAACTACTGCAGCACGACTTGCTAGCTTGAGATCGTTAATATTCATCACGCAATAGTGATACATTAGCGCAAGCCAGTTTGATTCTCACCCAGATCTAAACTGGCAGGAATAGTAATATACACAGGACATCTTGGTTCTACCGCGCGAGATTGCGCTCCACGTGTTCCGGATCTGCGCTGCACTAAAACACTCGGCCACCGATCTCACTACACTGCAGTGCTGCGGGTCACTTGTACTTCAACAGTGACACAGCAGCATATGTGAAGACGGCACACGCCTGAACTACTAGCTTGCTATGCCCTGCAGCCGGCAAGTCGACGTAAACTAAAGCTACCTTGACTCTGGGCGCCGCGACGAGAGGGACGCCTGCGTCCACTCGTTTTCTGAAGTCTATACACCAGGATCGCGACCCCGCGGCTCTGGTTGATGTTTCTTGATGCCACTTCGAGAATAAGCCAAAGCATCGACGGAAAAACAAATTAAAATATGACGCGGTCGGTGATGCTTGCGTCACACAATATGTTCACTCATTCA
This sequence comes from Ixodes ricinus, assembly GCA_037355805.1. Taxonomy (NCBI): domain Eukaryota; kingdom Metazoa; phylum Arthropoda; class Arachnida; order Ixodida; family Ixodidae; genus Ixodes; species Ixodes ricinus. The sequence continues at coordinate 65,087 of JAZHYW010023953.1, forward strand.
CCGTTATTAAAACTTACAGCTCTGGGCTTTTCCTCTTCCGTTCTTTGTATTGGGCTTCATCACTATCGTATCTTTCCCGATGACCGTGAAACTCGGAGCAAGTCTCAACAAACTCGGAAGTAAGTTTTATCGTTAAGAAGCAACAGCTTCATTAGAGGAAAGATCTAACACACGGAAGCCGTCGTTGTGAAATGAATGTACATTGTTAATGCATGTTGGCAGGAGGATCCTCCTCGTCCGAAGATGATGCGAAACAATCGGGAGTGAAGTACCGTAACCTGTTTCGTGATGTGGAATTTGTCGCCTACCTGGTTGCGCCCATGCTCTGCTGGATTATACTGGGTTTCAACGAGCCCACACTGGCGCCGAGCGTTGCGGAGGTGTGACTTCCCTGTCTTTCTCCAGTTAACAGCTATCACTGTCTAAGACAGTGCTGTTGAAAGCGTATGAGGATGTACACATTGGTATGATTGCTTTGGTCTCTACACAGCGGAGAAATGTACGACCATTACATTCATTTCGCGCCCTACGTTCCTGGAAGTACCCCAATGTATGCTGCACCGCAAGCCACTTCGGATCACCAATCAATGATGTTTGTTTAGTGAGTTCAACAAATAAGAAGGGCCATTGGAGCCATGGTCCAGTGACTTGAATGACCGTCGATTTCCGTGGCTAGGGCGTGGGCGCATACTTGTTGCCCCTCTGGCTGTATGAGTATTCCTTTGTCTCCACGCACTTTTAGAACGTGTTCGAACTGTGAGTGGAGACAAAGGAAGCTAACTTTGATTCTGCAGACTAAATATTCCAACCAGAGCTCGGTATTCTGCCGTCCTCGCGCGCTCTCATCTCATCCTTTCTCTCAGTTTCTGCACCGGGACGTCTCTGACAAACCGAAAAACGGAAAGCGTTGCCTATTTTGTTCCCGCCTCTTGCCTTGTGACTTGTCCTGCAGAGTTTTCATCGTCTATATGCCGCAGTGTTGGATGCGATAGCGTTTTAGAGCTTATGTCTCAGAAAATCCGGCGTCGGTGGGATCAAGAAATTCCATAAATCAGCGCTCGCAGCTACGTGTGACGTCACATGTGACGTCAAACGTTTCGTCAAGTAAATTTCCCGCCAAATTCAGCCACACATTTTTGTCGACAAAGTGAGTGAAAAATATTTCGGCAACATTTAGCGGGTCAATAGGGTAATGACGTCACAGTCACGTGTGATATGACGCGTCACGTCATATGACGTCAAGTAACTCGTGACCCTACCGACTAGACCACGCACACACGCTTGTACAGCTTGGGAGCGAGCGCGCCTTTATAAGAAGGTTTTGCGAACGGGGCCCGAAAACGCTGTCCCGTTGCACTCTTAAAAAGCAACTAAAAGATTTAAAACAATGTGTTTTTTTTAAAGTCGGAAGGATTAAGCGTGAAAAAATAATGTTACGCGAAAAAAAGTTTTAGAGTCAATGCTGACTGCGCGATACGCGATTTAGTCGGTAGGCCCCTCCTTTCCACTTTTCTTTATCGGCATTTCGGGCGCGTGGAGGAGAAATGGATCGGCATGGCCATCACGTTGAGGTGGAGAGAGTGGATGACCATCTCGTCGAGGTGGAAAGAGTGTATGACCATTCTGTGACGTCATAAACTTTGCGCGCAGAATTTGAAATAAATCTCATGCCGTCAATATTGCTCTAAAAAATTTTTAGCGCAAAGTTTATTTTTTGACACGCGTGTCGCAACCAGACTGTTTAAAACAAAACTTTTTTTTTCAGTGGCCCTTTAAAGGCGTATCTTAATGGGGCACTCCAGCGATCTTTTCATGGTCGATGATTTTCCTCAATATTGGCTCAACACATCGATAGACACGGCTGTACCCGTCCCCCAAGTACTGTGAAAAAAGAGAAAAAAAAAGATTCGCGAAGTTATTGAATTTTTGAATTTCGTTCTAATCGTGTTTCTTAAGCCGAGAGCCCCTACTGGCAACACTGAAGTGTGACGACATAAATGGTACAAAGTGGTCAGTAAAACACGTTTCCAACTGATTACAAAACGTCTGATGGTGTGAAAAGAGTGCTTGGAAGAACATCCACTGCGAAGCAAGCAAAAGACGCTCGACATACTCTGTTTAAGACCACCGATGCGACCTGAGAGTCTGTACAATTTTTGACGTCACACCCCTCGAGAGCGCGAGGAACTTTGAATGTTGGTTTCGGCTCCATCTTCGTTTACGGTTTTCTCAACAGCTATTTTGAATTTCGAGACAATAAGAGACATGCCGTGAAGACTAAAGTCCGGGTATTCAGAAAATGCGATATGTTTGGGTAGCTCAAACAGCGACCGGACTAGCCCGTTTAAGCGTCCCTCAACTTTTATTAGCTGCGGATTGAGAATATTATTCTCGGCACTCTTCATGCTCTGCATCTGTTAAGCTGGCAGCGACTATAACACTTCATATCAGCTAAACTAGTTAAAGGAAATCAGAGTCCGATTGCATGTCAGGACAGCAAGTGTGCAGAACCTTCTTATACTGTAACATGACAACGGTTGCATGTGAAACTGCCTTTGGTCGCAGAGTAATTGAATTAGCGTTTATTTCACTAAAAGCTTAAGCCTACAGTTAGATTTCTACAGCGCGTGAAAGTCTGATCACGGATGTCGTTGTAAGTGGTCACGTTACGTCTAGTGTATATCTTAAAAACACTCCAAGGGTTAGCCTTTCTAAGTTGCTACACCTTCTTTAAGAAAAGATTGGTTTCGAGAAATTATTGCTGTTCAAAGTTGCGGTTCAGCTTTTGAACTAAATAAACGTTTACCTTAAATGTATCACATATGCCCAAATTTTCATTAGACGTGAATATGTAATCTGACTCTCTTCATATTTTTAGCTAAGATATTAATAATGTAAACGAGTTAATTTTTGCGATGACCAAATTTTTACGAATTTTGCGAATCGCCTACTATTCGTAAAAATAGGTCCCGCGAACAATTCGGGTAAAATGTAAGCACATTGGAATGTACATTCAGATCCCACCGCGTCGCGAAAATTTTAAACCGCGGATTATTTCAAAACTTCAGCTTTTACCTAAATCGCGAAATATCGAGCCCGCGAAAGATAAGTCGTTTACAGTATTCCATCATTCTTCTAAGAGATGAAACTCCCTTAAAAGCTAAAAGCTACTTTTTTTCTGCAGTTTAACATAACCAGCACGCAAACAGGTGAATTATACACCGTGCAATTTGCGAGCTACTCGATCGGTGGAGCCATCGCTGGGACCCTATGCTTTTTTAATGTAAGTCCTATCTCGGCAATCATTGTATCATTTAACCAGACTGCTTTAACATAATCGTATACCGGTTTTCCTCATTGTGGCCGACTCACATCTCAACTCCTCCTTCCGTTACATGTCATAAATAGGCTTTGGAGTGTTCACAAAAATTGTTAAGTTAATCAGTCGTACCATGTAGCAGCAAAACATAACAGGAAAACTGCTTTTAAAACAGTGCTACCTCTGTCATAATAAAATTTGAATATATGGTCCTAAAATAAAACCAATGCATGTGCGCGTTTGTGAGGACTCGAAGCTAGAGTATACTAGAATGGAGGTGTGTTGTGACCAACTGAAAGATTTTCATAAAAAAATCGTAAAACTGCTCGTCCGAAAAAGAAAAAAAAATATATCGGCGTTGTTGTTTACAATTTGTGACGAGGATCTGTTACAATATTCTTTTAATTGTGCGCCTTCAGGGGTCGATCCTCCGTTTAAACAGATGTTGAAAGAAAGCATTGCGAGGTTATACTCAGTTGGCAAGCTCGTCAAGCTAGAAATCTGCCGTTGTGCACTTATTTATTTAACTTCTTCGGGACGGTGTGTGTTTGCAAACAAACGCAAAAAAATAGCATGACTGTGTTTTTCTTTATTGTTTTTTGTGTAATTCGGTTACATTAAGCGTTTCAGCAAAGTGACTGGGCTGGTGACAGTGCCCATGTACACTTTAATATTGTTACGAATGAATGGTTAAATGCACAGTGAGGAACCTTTTTAATCGGACGGTGGTTGGTACCGCCTAACCACTATGTGTGCGTGTTTTTTTTAACAGTTATTGCGTATAATATACATAAAACATTAAATTAAGCACTTTATAATCATCTACGCCTTGCGAATGTGCTCTCAAGAGTTGCGTCAGGCTTGATGTCTGTGTGTCCCTAAGCAGCCCGAAACTTCTAACGCACATCTGTTTGTTTTTCGCTGTTTTCTATATATTACAGGGGGAATCCTTCTACCAATTTGTGGGAAATATTTTTGCTGTGCTTGCTTTCCTCATAGTAGGGCCGGCTCCATTTATTCAGCTGAAACGGTGCGTAAGAGGGAATAGTTCAAAGTTTATATCATATTCTATGGTGTCTGGAACGCGTCTTCAGAGAGTTTTAGGCAACCGTTTCTACACATCCGGTACGGTACAATGGGCCCTCCTGTACGAACTGCGGATATGGGAGTCTTCTGCGGTAGCGCATGCGCAGTTCGTGCCGGAGAGCCCACCATACCGTATCGGATGTGCAAAAACGGTTCCCTAAAACCCTCCTTTGAGTGGAGTGTTTACGGGCCAAACCCACCCACGTATCAAAAATGGTCCTTAAGTGGCAATGAATCCCGTCACAGGAGCCCGTGTACGAGGGTCGCACTGATGTCGCGATCCTTGTGGTTGGTTGAATAAATCATGGCAGAAAAGATGAGCGGACGCAAGTGTGGCTGACGTCGCGGTCATCCAACTCATCGCAGCTTGGGTTTTCTTAGATTGTCTGCGTGCAGAGCGTACCTGCCGCAGTACAGGCGACTGCCGCATCCCGCTATCCTGCTGCGCTACCGCAAGAATCTCGACAGGCAACAGCCTAACGCTTTCATGACGTCGTCAGGCGGGAATCGAGGGACCACTTTTCAGAACGCTGTAGACGCACCAGTCTGAGAAGCACTCCCGGCGCCATGCACGTATACACCCTCAGATGTCTTCGAGGGTACACCACATTTCAATATCCTCGAAACACAAATTATTACTATTTCTTTGTTGTGCAGTTTAACAAACAAGAGTGGTCATCCTTTCCGGTATTATGCTCTACTGAGCGAGCAGTCTCACTGACGCACAGTGCCTGCCCCTTTTTGCTACACTCTCCAAGAGGCTGGCACGCCCATTGGAAGACAAGAAGGTGTTTGGCTGTCGTTGGCTAAACTGATGAAGGGAAGGCCAGAAATCGGTCTTTTGAGTGCGCCGAAGGCTTGTATAGGTCATTCTACTGCTTACAGGAAGTGATAGTCCAGGCGTGATGATAGCGAGTCAGCGTCGCAAGGCTACTATCTCGTCATTCCAGTAGACCACGTAAAAAACTCGGCTATGTCGAAAATGGAATAGTCTATACGTGCAGGAATGTTAAGAAACATGTCGCTTGGATAAACATAGTGTTGTGCCTCAACGTATTTGTGTTTCGTCATCACAGGGAACTGTGGGTGGTCCACCTGTCTCAAGTTTTCACAGGTCTTGGAATGTCCGCCCTTTTCATTTGTGGATACAGTCGTGCTCTGAAACTCGTGGTGTAAGTTAGAAAACCGCTCTGGAGGTGTGTATCGGGTGCATGCAACTCGAATATTTTCTTTTTTTAGGCTTAGGGGATATCCGTACAACATTCACTCGAATAGTTTTGTTTCAAGCTCAGTGTTCACTTTTGCAGTGTTTGGGTAAGCATTAAAGTTTCATATTATGTTTTGTGTGTGTTTGGAGGGGGGAGAATTCGAAATATTGTAATCTTCGCGCCCCTCACTTTGAAATACACGCCTTTTCAATTTGTCTTTTTTTAAACCATCACGAAGCAAAAACAACCTTCAGCTATACTGCGCGTTTAAATGAGAATAGTGTAAGCTTTGATAGCTTAATCCCCGCTTGAGCCTCGCTTGAGCAATTAGGATCACATTAGGCACTGGATTTTGTGTAAAAAATTCTGGAAGACAAAAAAGAAAACAATAAATAAACTTATATCCCGAGCTTTTTTTTTCTCATTTCTTTTCTACGCTGAGAGTGCTTTATAATTATGAAGGTTTTAAAACCGGACCAAATTAGCCAGGTGATAGTCTTGTTATATAAAAGTTTTCGGTTGTTCTCCTTACGTTAAATTTCTTGTCCAGTAGAAGTGTTTAACGGAGGACAATGCGCATCAACATTTCAAAATAAAATATTTTTAAATCTATATTTTCGCTAAACAAATCCCCTTTTCTATGCGATATTTTTTTGCATTATTTGTACATTTTTCCCAAAATTGCCATCACAAGATGGTAAAATACTAAAGCTGATAGTTTTTAAGAATCATCAAACACCCATAGTGGAGTAAACGAAAAAGCCTAAGAGCTCTTCAGTGTCTTTTCTAGACATCGAAGAAAACATCTTCAAAAGATACAAGTCTTAGAAAAGAGTTTTGAAACTATTCGAATAAAAATGCTTAACTTAACTTTCGTCGTTCACGGTTTTAAGATTTTGGTGGTATCCACCACTGATGCGTCGTCCCCCAGTAATAACCACACTATCTGAACCGTGAAATTATGCCAACAGTGATTACGGAAGGTTTAGAGGGTACCTCCAATTAAACAAAAACGTATATCATATATGTTTTAATACATACTATTGAATTGGTTAGAGAAGGACCTCGAGAAACGTCTACGTGTATATTTTTATACAGTGCCATGATCATGCCTCCTATCGCTGGGTACTTGGTCGGAACGTTTGGATACAGGATTGCTTCATTGGCCATGTTCGGACTTATGGTTGCCTGGGTAAGACGTCACTGCGTCCGAAAAGATGACTGTTTTACATTCTCAGCACTTCTTTTTTCATACTATAATACAAATATAAATGGGGTTGAATGGTACAGTAATAAAATTACTTTTAGACCCCAATATTCCGCCGCCATGAGAATTTAACAAACAAATTACGTGCTGATGCACTCAAATACACACCCTAATGTTTCGTAGCCCCTTGAGGAAGGGTCTTAAAGTTAATTTTTGAGCCTAAGTTATTCCATAATCCTGGACGTTCAGGCTCTTGTGCCTAGCCTTTTTGCAATTTCTGAGCGTTATGTATGAGGATACAAGTGAAGAACAGCAAATTAGGGATATATATATTCTTTCTTTTTTCTATATAGTCGTTGACAGCTTAACCAAACGCAGGACATGGTGAGCCCCGATCATTTCATGATCGCTCTTCAACCAATGGTACTGCGGCATTGGCTTATAAGAACGGCACAAGGACGTATCCTGAAGCAATGACGCTTGATTGTATCAAATCAAACGCAAGGAAATGGTGATATTACGACGAATTCGTACGGGTGGCGCAACAACACCATACATGACTCAAAAATTTGAGACCATCAAGAAAAGAAAGCTGAACCCTGATTACGAACCCCCGACCAAAGATGTCAACTATGCAAAGGAGACGGCACACTCCCAAAACTTTACCACCTGATTTGGGAATGTGAGGCCCTCGCCACACACAGAAGCGATGCTTGGGCCCAGCTGGGCCAAGACACTCCTAGCTCCTACGAAGAGTGGATCAGATCGTTTGGCGACTCTGAAAGACGAGTCCGAATCTTACGAACCCTGCTCGATTATACTATGTCGGGCGACCTACGTCAGGACATCTAGAAGGGGGCTTTCTAAGGGGAAAGTCCCGTGAAAGAAGTCACGCGCGAGCGCGACCACTTCTTTTTTTCTCTCATTAAACGTTTTACACACACACACATTGTATCAAATCACGCAGTGTGTTTCTATCTGTCAATGACCAGAATAAACTGCTGTTGAATCAAGATGTTAATGTTTTGTTTTACTTTCTTCCAGCTACCGGTCACGTTCATCTTGTGGATGAAGTCTCTGTGTTTCCCCGACCAACGCCGCCTTCTAAACGACAACGAATGAATGAAAACTTCGTATTACGACTAAACCTTTCACACAAAAATGTTACCTAAGAAGGATACGTGTGTGACCAATTAAATGAGTCAATACCTTCGTTGCCGTCTTCACTGACTTAAATTTAATTATGTAAAATATATATATATATATATATATATATATATTTCGTTTATTCCTTCAGGTTTAAATGACTAATTAAAGTAGTAAGAACAAAATACCCCCCCCCCCAAAAAAAAAAAAAAAAACCTGGGATGGCTTAACACTCAATAGGACGTCACTCACTCCGGTCTAAGGCAGAGGAGGAAAAAAACGTTGTCAAGGCTGGAATAAACAAGCGAAACAATTATTTTTTTTTGGGGGGGGGAGCAAGTGATTTTTGCCATCGCAAACTTGACAATAAAATGTTGTAGGGATTTCGCAGACTTTCGATATCCTAGCATTCGGGAAATAAAAAGAAAAAAACATATACATGTAAGATATTTTTTTAAAACAAAACGTTCCCTTTCAGAAGTGACTCAAGTATTTTATCGAAAGATCGCATGTTTAATAATTAAAAAAAAACGGTTGCTAAAATAAAACATTTATTTCAGAATTTGTTTTATAATTTTTTAGAAGGCCCTTATGCTTATCCATCCTCATCCTTCTGAACTAGATTGATGGTCTTTTGGTCGACGTCAAGTTCCCGAAGTTCGATAACGAATCCCCCTACGTGCAGCTAGCGAAAAAAAAATGCCTTGCGGCAGAAATCTCTGCCTCGCGTTCCTGAGGCCGCGCGTGGCCCTTCTTTGAAGTCATTCTCGTCAGTTGTGCAGCGACCTCATGCTCTACAGCAGGAGGCGGTGGTCACTACACAGGTGCTACAACAAAACCCGGTGAATATATCGGGCCCTCAACCTTGAAAAGGTGGACTTGTTGCCGCCTCGCCGGCCACAGCGGACGTTTAAAGATACACTCTTACTCATCGTAAAGAAAGGTTGGACGCTCTCGAGTCTCGACTGGTCCCAAGCCGACAGCAGGCTGAGCGTTGTGCCTCGTCCACCGAAGAAGCGTGTTTTTTTTTTTTCATCTCAAGACCGTACCCAACGACAAACAAAACCTCTTGTATGTGAGGTCACAGAGGAGGCCCTGCAAGGCAAGTCAGTTCGGTGAGCGAAACTCCCCTCCAAGTACGAGAGCTAGGCATCTTTCCATGTCTCTGTGGACTGTGACTGCTTTAATTTAATTAGCGGTCCGGATGTCTGGCCATCTGGCTGTTTTTTTTTTTGGCCCTTCTTCAGAGCATTGAGATCTGAACCGACTGACCACCTTGGTACCTCAGACTTAATAGGTATTTAAATGTGTCTAGTCTCTCACACGAAAGTACAACCGTGTACTACCAGAATGTTCACCGTCTTCAAACTAAATAAGGTAACTTTTCAGCGAGCGTGAGTGCAAATAGCTACGACCTTTATTGTCGGACAAAAACGTGGTTACACCCACCAAATTCATCCTCTGAGTATTCCGGAGAAAACTATAACTTACATTGCAACCACCGGTACCTTGTTAAGTCGAGCAAACTTTTTTGAATGTTAAAAATATGAATTTTGTTTCTTTCCGCCGAGAAGACCGTATTAAAGATTATTCCGGATGTATGTAGGTTGAGCTGCCGATAAAAGATTGGACAAGTTTGCAAATTGCAAACTATCACTTTCCTCCAGGATCCTGTGCGTCGCAGTGTCTACATTCGCTTAAAGCAAAGCTTGATCGGTGCCGGTACTGCGTTCTTTGGGGAGATTCTAATATCCCCGCTATTCACTGGGGATTCCTCTGTGCTTGTAACACTAGTCACGATACGGCAGAAAAGGCCAGTGTCTTATTTGACTTCCTAGGCTCTAACTGCATTTTACAAATAAAGTTAAAAACCATGCGGGTAATGTGTTGGTGATATAAATTAATAACGACTGTGAGGTCTAAATTTCAAAAATTGACGCTTCGGTGCTTTCAGCGAATATTTGACACGATTGATTTGTAGAAACCGTAAGATTACAGCTTCAGCTTAAGCCCGCATACAACCATGTCTCTTTTGACTTTAAATATGAAAATTGCACAGGTGTTTACCATTATTCCACGAACATAGATTGGTCTTTGGTGATAACAGACAATTGATGTTAAGCTTGGCCTCCAACGCTTTTACTGACCTTGTAACATATAGTATTCAGCGTTACATTGTTCAAGACGAGTAAAATGCAGAAGTTCCATGGTGGCTTTCATCTGAATTGAGGATTAAAATGATTGAAAAATTTGCAGGACGCTTAAGCTTGGCCTTTAAGAGTGGAACGCTATAGCGTTATCGGGCCAAGTTCGCATCGCCGTCTCATCCGCCGTACAACCGTGCCCTGAGTGGCATAGTCAGTGGCGTGTCTTGCTCGCAACAAAAGGGGTGGTGGGTTGAAATCCTTCCTAACATTCTTCAATTTTTTCTCTAAGGCAAATTAATACTTTACAAAGGGAAATAATTTGAGACATGCGGCGACCTCTAATTCTTATTACTCGTCATGTTTTTGATCCCTTTCATTCCACGCGTCGCGTCATGTTTCATGTGAGCGTTGAGGGTTGTTTGGAATTCCCGTGCGAGGTCATGGGAGTGTGACGTCATGAAACTATCGACCAATCAGTATTCGCGTCACGCCACAGACGCCGGCTTTTCTGCCATGCCACCGAGGCCGGCTTTTCTGCGACACGAGCTCCTTAACGCTGTCGCGTTAAAATCACGGTTTCATCATCACTACAAACTTGGCCACGGGAACACTTGGTAAAGTAAGGCAAGTGTCGAAGTAAGGTATACTTATCAGGGTGATAAAGACAATTAGAGGAATAACACTCGGGATGAACTGCTGAATAAGCAGTTTGGAAATATAAAAATAATGTTCTTGTACGGGTACGAGGTCCGTTACGTTGTCAAATGATTCCGGTTTTCATTCTGACCCCGGTGTTGTCGGCGAGTTGTTTTAGTCATATTTCTGATGTGTAGTTTTTAATCATATGCAATATGCTAGCTCGCAGCCACGAGCGCTTCATGATGTTGTCATTGGGAATACTGATAGTGTTGTCGCCCCATTCAGCATCGATCACCTTGGAGTGGATCAATTTATTCGACTTTTAAAACCAAATCTTTCATCGGGTTCTGATAGTGTACCAGGATTTTTAATTTGTCAATTCAAAACTGTATTTTCCCAGAAAACTAAAAATCAGCCATTGTAGTGCTTTCTTTTTCAGGTCAGGGGACTCGGCAGATCTTAGAAATTATAGACCCCTTTACCATGTACTCAAAACTGTTTGAGCGCGTAGTAAAAGTGCACCTTTGTAGGTATTTGAACTAATATATTAAACGAATCGCAACACGGTTTCGTTAAGCTTAACGCGCGGTTTTCGCACGAGGGTGGGCACTGCGCGTGCGCACGAACCAGATTCGCTTCAAGTGGAGCTTCTGCTCATTCGCCCTGCCAATTGGAGCGCCACCGTAGCAGCGTGACGTCAACGCCGCGTGTGGGTCTATACATGATACAAAACACAGTCTGCAAACAGATTCGAACACGAGTCACCGAGAGATCAGTGCGTAGAATGCCGCGTGACAATGAGTTTCAATCCGAAAAACTTGGGCACGCGGCATTCGAACCACGGATATATTGCGGTGACTCGTGTCTGCAGACTGTCCTTTGTTTGATGTATGAGCAGTGCGACCCCGGTTTAAGAGTGTTGAGACCAGCTTAGCAGGGTATTTGAGTTTGGCCCCAATATTGCCAAATATGAGTAGGTCGCCGGCATTTTTTTGACCTGACCTGACCTGTGCACCATGAACTATCACCAAGAACTACCACAACTTAACTGGTGAGATAATTGAGGCAGCTAACATAATGAAAAGGAGTGACACTTGTGTTAGTAATCCATCCATTACGCTTACTGAAAAAGAAGTGTTGTATCTTGACACTCGAAGGCAATGTGTGAAAGACATTGCCATTTTGTTTTGTACAGAAGACAACGAAGTGAGATATGACGATTTTCATACGGGTAAAAGAAAAAGAAAGAAGACGAAAATACAAACTGAGTTGTAAGTCAGCGTGACGTGAGTGACCTTTTATGGTGTACGTGTATTTTCGGTGTGAGAAAGTTTACTTATGCGTACACCGTGCTTTTGCGCAATTTCCTACAATATGAATATCCAACTCGCCCAATCATCCATTCTTTGCCGTTATGTGCATGGTTTCAGCCGTATCTTTCCGGGCGCATTAACAACGTTCGTGTTAACGATGTGTTATCGAGAGCATACATATCATAATATGGCAATCCTCAAAATGTTTCTTTTTTTTTTAGAGCGCAGTTTAGGCGCTTGTTTTCGGATTGAGCGGCATCGCCGTCGGCGTAACCGCGAGCGTCGCACTGTGGAACGCCCCGCTAAATTTAGCAGAAAAATTTCCCATCTATATTGAGAGGGGAAACATAAGCAGCTAATATTAGCGGAAAAAATGTCGCTAAATTTCCCGCTAAATTTAGCTGGACATTTAGCGAAAATTTCCCCTCTAAATTTAGCGGGTTAAGTTTCCCGCTACAACGCCTCTGCTTGGTGTTACTGACAACACCTCTGTTTCGTTTTTCTGCGTTTATGTGTGTGCTTTCTTCTTTTTTCCATGAAAGTGTATGTGTGCGAATGAGTGTGTACCAGTACTAAGGCCTCGGCTGTTTCTGGACACAAGACAAATAAATATCTATCTATCTGTAAATGACCAATGGCCGTTATGCCTACCCTATTTCTCAGATACCGCAGTTTCGTAAACTGCCTTACAGAATGATTTGGGAAGGGAACATTGAAGTGACCTTCTATTTGGGCCACGACTTGCCAGCAAACAACGCATTTGCGTGGTTTCCTGCTTACAGCGTTTGCATTCCCGAAGCTTACGTGTTCGCGAAGTAAGCTGGTGCACTCATTGTAGGGTTCGGATGCTCTCGGTGTATCATTTTTTTACATCTCCTTTTATGTGAAATTTCGCCACTTACTGGCGCTGTCTCTGCGAAAACACAGGTTATTATTTTTTCGGACTTCGCGGTGCTGATCGCTGGCGTTGTCTCGCGTTTTGCGTGCATGCTACCGTGGGGGCTGCGTTCGTTCGTCCACCTCGTTTTTAATTTTATTGTAGGGTTTGAGATCGCAGACATGCACGGGCCTGCCGACTTTTCATGAGCCTTCCTCAGTCAGCTTGTACACGAGTGGTGAAAATGCGTCTTGCACTTGGTACGGGCCCAACGACTTTGGTGCCAGTGAAGCAGAAAATCCTTTGCTGGCATAGCTCAGAACATGGTTTCGTCTGAGCACAAGATCACCAGCTTTGTAGCGGAGATCCTGGCGAGAGCGATCGTACTGAACTTTTTGTTTAGCTCACGCTATCCCGAGATTGCGACGGGCCTCTGAGCAGGCTTCCGTCATCCGGGAGTGTAGCGTGCGTAACAGTGTAGCTTACTGGGCTGGTTGTTAATGCATATAGTAAAAAACACAAAGTACAAGACGGACACAGGACATACGCTCATGTTCAGTGCGTGTCGATTGTGCGTCGTTCACCGGCAATTCTTTTCAGAATGTGCGGGGGAAGCGTTGCTGAAGCCTGTTGAACGATTGACAGTGGAACGGACTCGCAGCCCTGATTCCGCCGTGTAAACATCCCTACTGTATTCTTCGCAGTCGCTGCCACCTGGAAAGGCGATTCTCATCCCTGCAAGCCTAGCACGCGCCAACTGCCCTCTGACGTCATCACTGTTGCATCAGCAGCACGCCGAGGAAGCCATCACCAAGACCATCGACATGTCACCCTCGCCAGAGGAAGCACGTGGCCAACAAGACAAAAGCCGTCAACGCAAGCACCACAGCGGGATTCGCAGCCCTGATTCCGTCGTGTACACATCCCTACTGTATCCTTGCAGTCGCTGCCACCTGGAAAGGCGCTTCTCGTCCTTGCAAGCCCAGGACGCGCCAACTGCCCTCTGACGTCATCACTGTTGCATCAGCAGCACGCCGAGGAAGCCATCACCAAGACCATCGACATGTCACCCTCGCCAGAGGAAGCACGTGGCCAACAAGACAAAAGCCGTCAACACAAGCACCACAGCGGGATTCGCAGCCCTGATTCCGTCGTGTACACATCCCTACTGTATCCTTGCAGTCGCTGCCACCTGGAAAGGCGATTCTCGTCCTTGCAAGCCCAGGACGCGCCAACTGCCCTCTGACGTCATCACTGTTGCATCAGCAGCACGCCGAGGAAGCCATCACCAAGACCATCGACACGTCACCACCGACAGAGGCAACGCACGTAACGAACAAGACAAAAGTCGTTACCGCAAGCACCACAGCGGGAGTTCGCAGCCCTGATTCCGCCGTGTACACATCCCTACAGTATTCTTGCAGGTAGGCCCAAAAGCCACTAGGGTTCTCCTTTTCTATCTTTGTTGGCTGCGAATCCAACATTGGCCTTCTGTTTTTGTTAGTCGTTAGTCGGGGTGTTTTGGAATGGGTACCGACATTGTGATCTACCGGGCACGGATCGGTTCGTTCCTTCCTAACAAAAGAAAGCGAACCTTATCTTCCGCAAAGACGCTTTTCTGGACGTGTCTGCCATATGCCTGCCTGGATTTCTGAAGCTGTTCACGATAGCAAGCGTCATGTTTTTGTTTTTTTTTTTTGCTGTCAACCGCAGGAGACGTTGAATTGAACCCGGGCCCTGTTACGAATGCTGAAAAAATAGACAGACATCAAAATGCGATAGACAGTCTGATCGCGAACTCAAAACAAAAATCAAGAAACGAATGCTATGAAACTTGACCAGATAAACAACGGCATCGCTGCCCTGGGTGCACGCGTCACAGACCTTGAAAAACAGGTGCAAGAAGTCGCGAGTATCAAGGAAAACATAAACACAGTTAAAGAAACTCTGGCCTCAGTTCAACATGAAACTTTAGTCTTATGTGAACAAGTCGAGGCACTTGGTGACACAATAGGTGACTTTGAAAATCGGATGCGAAGAAATAACTTAATCTTCAAAGATCTTCGGAAACAGAAAAGAAAGTTGGGACGTCACAGAAAGGATTGTAACTCACTTCGTGAAGGACCACCTCGCAATCGACTTGGGGACCATAGAAAGAGCACATCGTGTCGGTCGAAAACGAATTGGAATAAATCGCCCAATCATTGTCAAGTTCCTTAGTTTTAAAAGCAAGGACGAAGTTCTTCACTACGCCTTCAAACTGAAAAATGTGGTAGCGCCCATTGTTCCAATATCCGAAGACTTTTCATGTAAGGTTCAATTTGCAAGGAAAAAGCTGTGGCATTTTGCCTCTCAATTCAGAGAATGCAACACCCGCTACAAGATCCGTTTTGATAAATTGTATGTTAAGGACTCGACCTCTGTTTATGACCACACAAGTGGATAGGTGGTTTCTGTTCGTGGCCCCCAAGAAAACACGATGCCACAAGCATGACATAATAAAAGAAAGCTTTTCTATCGTCCAGCCACTGTCGCCAACTTTTCATTTCTTATCGCAAATTTTCGCAGCATCTTATCAAAGCAGGATGAATTTGAGAGCATTACGTCTTCTAGCGAACATGACATAATTTTTGGCACAGAAACTTGGCTAACGCCTGATATAAGCAACTCTGAACTTTTACTGAGCAAAAGGTATGTTATTTGTCGCAACGACCGCAAAACCGGAGGAGGTGGCAGTGTTCTCATTGCCGCAAAAACATACATTTCTCGCTCAGAAATACAAATAAGTTCTAACCTTGAACTTTTATGGATTCGGGTGGAGTTGCATTTTTGTTCAGTGATCATAGGTGTTTGTTATCGTCCTCCCCATACTGACCAAACAGATTTCGATGACTCGCTGCATAATTGCTTTGGTGATTTAATGGTAACTTTTCCTAATCACTACATGGTTCTCAGTGGTGATTTTAATTACCCTGGTATAGATTGGGCAACATTAAAACCTATTTCGAATTGTAATAATCCTAGCCAATGCCGTGATTTTTTATCTCTCTTTGAAACGTACGCGCTCCATCAGGTTATCACGTCAGCGACTCGCGACCGAGCCATCTTAGATGTGTTCATTATCTCGAGCCCAGAATATGTAACATCATTCGCAATTAGGGAAAGCATTAGCGATCATTCTATTATACATGTCAAAACGTAATTTTTCTCACGACGCTCTCAGAAATTTGCGGTGGCTTAGCTCGTCTATGCCAGGATATATGTAGCGTTAGCTTATGCACACAAAATGAGAGGCGCTATCAAGCGGCTCCAATGCAGCGTCAAACTTGGCTACTGCGCAACGGAGGCGCACAGCTGGGCACGCGGCGGCGCCAGTGCGTCTGCCACGGCTATGACGTCACTCCTCTGGAATGCGAAGACCGGCGATGCGCGACGGTGGCGGCGGAGCGCGCGGCGGCGGCGCCTCCGGCCGCCAGCTGTGCGCCGTGTGACGTCACTGCTCCTCGCGTTTGCGCAGCACGGAGCACGGCTCATTACGCGAGCCATGCTAAACTGCTCAACCTCGGCCAGTGTAGCTCACGCTACA
>JAZHYW010023954.1:0-29943 GCA_037355805.1 Ixodes ricinus
ACCCTAGAATGAACATTTACGATCAAATCGACATGGCTGACGACAGCGTCGCTTCAGTTACTTGGTCGACGGACTGTTCAACGGACATTTATTTTCCCTACGTGCTCTTCTCGCGCGTCCCGACTTCTACCAGCAAGAAATAAGAAGGATACTCGGAATCGGACCGCGACGGACGTAAGAACGCTGGATCCACAAACACCGTCGTCACAACGGCCACGATTCCACCGGACCAAGCGAGCTCGGCAGAATATATAGGCTAGCAGGCACTCCGACTCGGCGCACCACTGCTTCGACGGTCCTTGGCCAAGACCGTCCGCCCACGACCAGCTGGCCTGCTGAAGGAATATGCGGCGCGACCCTTGTGGACCCTTCCCGTATTATAGTTCGATCGCTGAACTGTTCAGAGGTATCCTTTCCCCTTGTCACATCTCCTTGTTTTCCGAGGCAGCGGTGAGAACGCTGTCGTCGAAAAGGGACTCTCATTGATTCTATCTCCTTGTTTTGTGTGATATAGAGCTCAAATAAACGCCGCACGGATTACCTTCGCAACACGGTATGTACACTTTGTGATTAGTATGCCATTTTTATTCTGACACGACGCTACGTCACTGTCGAGCGCTAGTGCAGTTCGTGGGAGCTGCGCGACGTCGGTCCAACCTTTCGTCGCCGAGGTCACGTCAGTATCGAGTTGCACCGTGATAGATCGGTCCAGAAGCGCTTACCGAAACACCGCGAAAATGCACTCATCAACGCGCGTCCGCCCCGAGTGCGAACAGGTATTTGACGCGGCTCTTGCTCTCTCGTAGTTCAAACGTATCTTTTAACGTCGATGGCAGCTCGCGACTCGCAGCAACTATACTTCGCTCAGGCCATTCAGACGCAGGGCGATGCTAGAAGCGCGAGCTCCGGGCTTTCATCGCCCCGCCAAGCACGCGCTCGTGCAATGCAAGCACTGTTCAGGGCCACACGCTCGCGCTCGTAGCATCGGCTGCGTGCCTGGACCCAAGCGAAACTGGCATACTACCGGCCGTGCCAGAAGCGTGCTCGCGTCAAGTCGTGCAAAGAGCCGCAACGAGAACGAGCTCACTGTGGCTTACTACGCTTTGGCTTTTTCCGCCAAGGCTTTGCAAACGCGCTCAGTTTAGGCTCATTCTGCTGGCACGCCGTATTTTATAAACGGCGCTGCTCCTATGCCACAAGTGATGTCACGAGAAGTTCCCACCATCCACCAGATGGAATTTGAAATCGTTTAGTTAGGTTTAAAATTAGTTATCCCGTGTTTACAGCGTGCTGGAGAGCCGATATTTTCGAGGCAGGCTTGGTCCCCGGCCCATATTTATGCAAAGAGATCGGTGCTAAAATTTTGTTTCCGTACCCTTTAATGTAACGTCGTTTTAGAGCGCAGCTCCCTAGAGCGCCCGCTTTCCGGGTTGAGCGGCGTCGGCATCGGCGCCGGCGTAACCGCGTTGGCGGATGCTTTCCATGGTGATGTCACACGTTACGTCACGTGTGATCGTCACGTGTGTCGTCACGAGAGTAAACGTTTCCCGCTAAATAAGGCGGGAAAATGTTGTCGGTAAGTTTGGCGGGAAATTTTTCCGCTAAATTCGACAGTGAAAAACATTTTGCACTCCCGTGACGTCACTATGTGACGTCACGTGACGTGAGACGTGAAATTTCACGTAACGTGTCATGTGACGTCACACGTCAATTTAGCGAGAAAATTTTCCCGAGTAGATTTAGCGGGAAAATTGACGAAAAGTTTCCGCTAAATGCTGGGAGGGGAGCAGGAGAGGAGGATGGAGGGTACGGAGGGGCGTGCTGCTGCATACCTCCCCCTCGTACCCTCCCCTCCTCCTTTTCAAGAGCTGCGATCTCAATTCGGCATTAGAGAGAATTGTAAACCTGTAATTTTTTTAACGTGTCTTTATGAAGGGGGTATCAGAATACGGGCTCCTGTGGGCTAGCGCACGATTTAAACAAAACTAAACCACTCTTCACTGCGGAGCATAGGACAACCGGAGCTGCGCTGGGGAAACTCGCCGTCGCAGGGGGGGGGGCAGAAATGTAAGAAGAGGAGTGGGAACCGTCGAGGCGGAGTCAAAAAGAAGCTCCTCCCCTTCCCCGTTGGCTGCCGCATCGGAGAGATTCTAGCTAAAGTCGAGCTTCTTTCGCCCCCCAGATCGGAGTACGTGGAGAGAAAGCTCGCGCTGCAGAACCCAGTGATCCTGAGTTCAATCCCCAGCCCTGCCCGAAGACCACACTTCCGGTGAAGTGAGTTCGGGACGCACACTACGCTCGCTGCGGTAGACCGAGTGTGCAATCTCGATAGCAGTGTTCAAGGAGTAAAAATATTAGAAGAAACTAACGCTTCGTAAAATTAGTATTATTTCGATACGAGTAATATTAGATGCGCACTTGTTTTCTTTTGGCAAGGCAGTAGTGCATTGTAGAAAAAATGAAAAGCCGTTTACAACTCCCTGTAACGCCGAATTAGAGCGCAGCTCTTGAGGAGAAGGAGGGAAGGTGCGGAAAGGGGGCTATGCTCTTTCCTCCTCTCCTGCTCGCCTGCCATTTAGGAGAAAATTTTCCGCTAAAATTGGCGGGGAAATTTTTCCGCTAGATCTAGCGGGGAATTTTTCCGCTAAATTTAGCGGGAAAATTTTTCGCTAAATTTAGCGGGGAATTTTTTCCGCTAAATTTAGCGGGAACATTCCCGCTAAATTTAGCGGGGAAAATTTACCGCTAAATCTAGCGGAGAAAATTTTCCGCTAGATTTAGTGGGGAAAATTTTTCCGCTAGATATAGCGGGGAAATTTTCCGCTAAATTTAGCGGGGAAATTTACCCATCATGCACCGCGCAATTACGCCGACGCCGACGCCGACGCCGCCGTCAAGCCGGCAACGGGCGCCTAGGAGCTGCGCTCTAACACAAGCGGCTAATCTAGTTTCCAGCCTTGGCCCTTCGCGACGGCCAACGTCGGGCAGGATGCACCTGCAAGACTCCACCAGGAATCTGAAGGTGGCAGGAGAGACGCGAAAGGATTGCTTGAAATGGAACTCCGCCCAAATGCGGCAAGCTGCATCTTCGGAACCACCGTTCGTTCCTCTGGGAAATCCACCGTTCTCGACTGATCACGGGTAGGCTGTCGGTCATGAGAGCGGCTATGGTGAAGGCCCTGGCATGCAGCTGCTGATCGATGTCACTCGAAATTCTTGCCTGCGCGTCGGCATCCAGCTCCAGCTGCCTCTCATCTGAAAGGCGTTGGGTTCTCACGGAGAAACGTGCCTCCACCACGAGCTTCCACCGTCCAACATCACGGATATCGCTTCCAGCTCGTCCTCTACTTGATGTTTCGTTGTGGCGAGTGGCGAGTGGCCGAGTGGGCTAGCGCACACCACGACCTAGTTGGTCGTGGCGCACGCCAGCTCGGAGCACGTGGAGCGAAAGCTCACGCTGCAGAAGCCAGGGATCCTGGGTTCAATCCCCAAAGACGCGTGCCACGAGTAGCCGTACGTGCAAGCTCGTGAAAACAGCAACAACAAATGCTCTGGCTTGGTGCATTTGGCACTGGTGTCGACATCTCGTTGAACCCATTAAAAATAAATCTAGCGAAAACGGCCCTTTCAAATTTATTTTCACAGATACGCAAATACCAAGACATTTAGGCATTCCGCATGGGTATTAAAGCTAAGATAGGTGCCTCACACGATTCCACGTCATCGACGCAGCGATCCCGATCCCTTCAGCCGAGACGCTCCCGCAATCTAAGCTTCTGGTCTGCGAATCTCCGCTCGATCTGAAAAAAGCTGCCGGATTTCAATGCTCTGCTTTATACCTATCCAAATACCGTGTTATCGACTGTGCGAGACCTGGCTGGACTCATCCGCAAGTGACGGACAAATCGAGGACCCTGTCCGGTTCCATATCTTCCGCAGGGATCGGTTCGGATCCCGAGGGGTGGGGTCATGGTGCTAGTCCCTGCCCATCGCCCGTGCCGTCGAGGAAGCGACCTCGAGGGTGACTCACTCGAGGCAGTCCAAAAACGGACGTGACCGGTTTCTGGTGTCAAGTGTTTGACTGCCCCCCCCCGCTCCCCTCCGACACGCGCGATGCAGCTTGCGGTACTCTAGGTAGATCCCTCACCCATGTTTTGACCGCGCGGCATTCAGCAACGTCTACTTGATGGGTGACTTTAACGCGCATGTAAATTGGACTGACCCGGTCACCCCGGTTACCCTAGACTGGAACCTCGGACTGCTTACTCGAGTTGGTTGAATCTGCTGGCCTAACCCATGTATGACTTGAGCCCACATTCACGTCACCGTCTGAAACGATCTCGCACCTTGACCTGGTATTTGTACAGAACTCTTCTCTGGTGGTGGAGTGCGATATCGTGGAGAATCTCCCTAGGTGCGACCACAAGGCCTATCTTTCAACGAACTTACACGTCCCTCCGACCGCACGAGCCCTATGCTCAACTTGTGCATCAATACAAGAAAACGGACAGCTCGCACCTGCAGAACCTCTTACACCTTGCCCATGGTCCATGATTCTCAATGAAGCCACCACTGACGACATGAATGAGGCTTGGCTAGACTTTATGTCGGCCATAGAGATTGAATGCGTCCCCCAGACCCGCTCACACAGAAAGTGGAAAACACCTTGGATCACAAAGGATATAATCGATCTCTCGAGGCGAAAGCGAATGCTGTTCGCGAAAGCCAAAAAAAAAGAGCTCCCAGACTTACCTTGAAGAGCCCAAACGCCTCCAGAAGGATATAAAAAGGGAAGTTTATATAACCCACCAGAAGTATGTAGCTGACATTGCTGCCCTGGTCTTCAAGTAGCCTAAGCGCTTTTGGTCCTACGTCAAGTGGCAGCGTAAAACATCCTTGAGCCTCTACTTTACCCATAGCAACAAACCAGTCACTCCGCCTGCGGAGATAGCGGAGCTCTTCAGCGCCCACTTCGCCTCACTCTGGTCCCTGGCAGCTTCATCAACTTTAGAGGAAGCACTCAAGGGAACCCCGTGCACAACCACAGGCTGTTTACCGTCTATCACCATAATAGAAGGTGACTTAGAAGATGGCCTGCCCAGGCTCCACTCCTTTCAGAGTCCCGGACCAGATGCCACACATCCCTCACTCCTGAAGCTCTCAGGCCACAACCACGGGCCAGTACAAACTAGGATGCTTCCAAATATCATAGACGCAGCCGCAGGGCCGGTCCTAAACTCTAAGAAATGCCTGCTCGTCCACTTACCCGCAAACCACTCAAAGAGCCAATCTCACCGATCTAGAATATCAGCTCAGCGAATGATGAGGCGGAACATCCGTTTAGACCTAAAAATGAAGTCTGCGCTGTGGCATTACGCAATGCAAATCGTCATGCTTGCATTACGTAATGCCACAGCGCAGACTTAATTTTGAGGTCTAAACAGATGTTCCGCGCCTTCATTCGGTGAGTTGATATCGTAGATAGCACAGATAGGCTCTTCGAGTGTTTTGTGGGTAAGTAGACGCGCAGGCATTTCTTAGCGTGCAGGGAGGGCGACCTGTGTGGTCGCCCAGGGCGCCATGAATAGGGGGGGCGCCGCCGCGCCTCCCCTTTTTAAATTATTTTAGCTTTTTTTATTTATTTTAACACAGCGCCCTTCGTTTCTGGAATGTGGTTATCGTCTGACGAAACGCTCGTGTTGGGCCACCACTCACATGTTTACTAACAACGTGACGTCGTACCTAGCTAGATAGGGGCGTATAAAATTTAAAAAAAATAAGGGGGGGGGGGGTGCGTTACGGCCGGAGTTCGTCCAGGGCGCTTGATGATGTAAAGGCGAGGCCTGCCGCACAACATTCGCAGAGCCAATCACCGCAACTTACGGAGGTAGATCAGCGAATGACGATGCCGAAACATATGTTTAGACCAAAAACGCAGTCTGAGTTGTGACATTAAGCAATGAAAGCGTGAAGGTTTGCAATGCTTAATGTAACAACTCAAAACTGCGTTTTTTTTTTTGGAGGGGGGGGGTCTAAATATACATGTTTTCGCATCGACATTCGCTGAGCTGCCTCCATAAGTTGCGGAGATTGGCTCTCCGAGTGTTGTGCAGGAAAGTAGACGCAGAGGCTTTTGTTTAGAGTGTAGACGAGCAAAAGTCAGTGTTTCCCGATGAACAGTTATTTCTCTATTTGCTTCAGTTTCGATGGTGTCAAGAAACTACCACTCTGCACAAGGCGCTTATAGTTGAGTAAACCTCTTGATAAAATTAACATTTTATTCTCATGAACTGTCTGAGTCGTGCCCACGGCGTGCCGAAGCCGAGAATTCCAAGTGACTTACATGACAGCCTCAAATGTGTAGCGCTTAGAAGTTTATAAGACTCGTCCCGGTGGCATCGAACAACAGTACAGCGAACTAACGTCTAGATGCTCAGGCTCCGCATCGGTTTCTGTCTTTATAATTCTTCCTTCACCAGCCATCAAAAGGCCGCCATTCTTATGTACAAATGCACACAAATGATACACACTTAGGTGATGATAGCTATTGAGGTGGCCACACTAAATGTTCGGAAAGGGTCAACTGTCCGAGAAAGACTCGTGTTAATTCTTTTTTAATTATATCTTCTTCTTTTACAAACAAAATATTATTTCTTCTGCCCCAAAAAAAAAGGTTAAAAAAACTACCTCACTTAATATTACAGGCGTTTTTTGTTTTTTGTAGTTTATACAATCAGGTGTCGATTCTAAACGAAGGACAGTGGTTATTTGTTTCTGGTCTCTTTGCTGTGCGGAAGAGCAGAAAACGAACATTGAAATTCGTGCAGCACGCGGATTCCCGTACTTTGTATCCATCGCGTTGATTTGCAACGATTTTGTGTGGAGCTAGTAACAGTTCGTATTCTATAACTTATTTAGAGAAAAAAAATCGACATATTAAACTAAGATGTTTTGTCTAGTCTTCGTTCTATAAGATGTCCCCAAAACAATTTGCAGTAGTTTCTTTCATCGCAAAATTAATCTACGCTTTGCCGAACGTTCATTCTCCGCCCAAATGCAGCGCTAGAGTTCGAGCTAGATGAACCTCGATATCTTATTCATAATTAAAAGTTGTTTTCCGAACTTTTCAATGGAAAAATGGCAGCCGACGGAGCTATTGAATATATGGAGCTACTGGCGCTAGAAACAGAAAACGACCGAAAATTAGCCCCTGTTCTGATTAAAGTTTTCTGAAATTCACCTCTATGTTTTGAATAACAAATCGGTTCGTGTTGAAACTTTGGCTTATGGTTCATACCTCTAGCGCTACTTTTTGAACGGGAAATGAGCGTTCCGGTCATTTGTAACTAATTTTTTCCGGTGAAAAACAAATACTGTATCATTTTTTTGCAGGGAGATTCTCTATGTGTGTTGCTTTCCCTTTAACCCGTAACTTACCAGCTCCGCTCTCCATTGGTCGGGCACAATTTAATATCTGGATTGGCTTTCAGAAACATTATGCAGGTCTTCCTGAATCGACCTCGACATCTACATTTTGAGCATGACTTCGTTCTTGCCCTACTTAGGAACTTCACAGAGCTTATGAGAATCCGGGTTTGGTACAGTGCGTGCTAAGAGTGTGGTAAGGGGCACCGATGTCCATTCAGATGCTCTGTAGGGGCAAGAACTTTTATTTGTGAACGTGATCATTAACACACATTCTATAGAACGTACACGCAGTTCATATGCGCATAATTGTGGAATATGTTAGATATCGCGCAGGCGGCGACCAACCTGCTTGTGAAAGTAAGACATCCCGTCTGAGTGCGCAAATATGTTTTTGTTTTGTTTATTTTACGAATGTTACTTTTTCTTGCGTTAACCAAAAGATTCGCAGTTTTTTCAATAAATAATTGAAAAGTTAAAATAATGAGTAAAACCAGATTTCGCGAAGAGAGGCGAGTCTTTAAGCGTAATGAACGTTTGTCGCAGCACCTAGTAGAGGAGAACGTATGTGAGAGAACAGAAACAGATGGCCGGCAAAAATGAAAAGTTTTTGCTGGCGGCAGACGAAAAGGCAAGTGTGCTCCGCCTGCTTGTTTTTAAGTCTGGTGCCAGTAAATCAGAGTGCGTTTATAAAAGCAGATAACATTTCCGTTAGCTTTGCGGCGAATGTAGGCCACCAAGTTGCAATGGAAGCGCCACACATGTGGCAGCGTTATATTGTTGAAGGCCCGTTTCATTTCATCACAAAAACACCCACACCATAGGCCAAAAAGACGCAACAATATCGCAAAGCGCGTCGAAAAACAAAGACATTTTTTTAATGTATTTGAATAGACATGTAATAAATTGTAGAACACTCAAATATAAAACTTTCTCGCTAACTTGAGAGAAAAACGTCATCGCTATAACCTTAGAAGATTGCGCAATTTATAAAACTCAAAAGGACAAAGCCGGTTCTGTAGCGCATTCTACTTTAAACTAAAATACGACGCATATTTCGGGGTCACGCTTAGGACTTTTCATTAGCCTTTTTAGGCACTGAAATACGTTCATTCCCATGGTTTTCTTTCTAGAACGTTGGCAAAGCAAATGCAAATATTACTTTGGTCATATCAGACAAAAATCGCCATACGTGGAATTCTTTTTGGGTCGCTAAATGTCGGAGCGATCGCTTATGTAACGAGACGGCTGCACAGATTATCGACAAAAACGCCATTGGTCAACTCTAGGATCGTATGGTCCCTTAGGCCCGCCCATGGTAGTGACATGCTATTCGCGAGAAAGCTCTGCTAAGGCGGTGACAGAATTTATATATACACTAAAAATGTTTACACTCTTAAGGGCGTAAAAGGGTGTACCAGAGACATAAAGCTGCTTCACACACTTGCGACTGCTTGCACCGAAGTACGTTACATCTCTTGTAATCTCTCAGGATGAGAGGACAGACTGGCGTCATCTATCGGGTAGCCGTGCAACACTGGCGATTTCCTTAACTCCCAATTCTTTTTTTCGCGCATCATTTTTTTGCGTTTGGCTTGAGCAAATTTTTACTGTCTTAAAAACACCAATTTCTCATAAATAGGACGTACATTAAGTCTCGCAAATACTGGTGTTTCTTTGCTGTTTTTTTTTCTTTGTTTGTTTGGGGTGAAGGGAAAAGAGAAAGCGAGGGACTGTGCTTTTCCATTAATGGGATTAGTCGCTAGTTTGCTTTTGAGTGATCAGAGTGAACTGAGGACAAATGCTAATACATAGTATATATACTGTATAGAAAATATATAGATAGTCCTTCACATAAGATGCCTAGAGAGTGTCTTTTCCAGTGCTGCGCGCTCGCGGGACCGCCATATCCATCCGGCAGCCGGATAACTTATTTCCTGAGGGATACAGGTGAGTCGGAAATAAAGCTTTTCGCGCTCTTCTGCGCTTTTCGTGACAAAGGACTTGCAAACAGTCGGTGATCTGAGATCCAAGACGTTATACTTTCCCAATAGCCCTGAACCACATGACGTACAGAACTGTTCTACGGGCATCTTGTCACAAATACTGACAAACCTTCCCTTTAGCGAAATGTAGCTCCAGGGCCAGCTCATAGATGGTGCTCACATGCCAGCGTGTTTTCTCGTCAAATATCGCAAGAGTTCGTCACGCACAGTTTGGTCGGCTTTCACTCTGTAAAAATGTTGCGCCATGGCAAGCAATAAGTTGATTGACCCACTGATCGCCCTGGGGGCAACATGTGAACACCCTGTACGGCTCTGCCGCGAGACCCTCGAAGCACCCCGTTCTTGGCACATGATTCTTTTTGATTGGCTGTAGAGGTGTTGCTCTTGTCAGTAAAGCTAACTGGAAAGGTGAAACGCAGTGTAACCATGCATGTACAGTATAGACTAAAAAAAGCCCGTGCGTCTACTTTCCCGCATAACACTCGGAGAGCCAATCACCGCAACTTATGGAGGCAGCTCAGCGAATGACGAAGCCGAAACATATGTTTAGACCAAAAAACGCAGTCTGATTTGCGACATTAAGCAACGCAAAACGTCGCGCTCGGGTTGCTTAATGTCACAACTCGGACTGCGTTTTTTGGTCTGAACATATGTTTTCGGCATCGTCATTCGCTGAGCTGTCTCCGTAAGTTGCGGTGATTGGCTCTCCGAGGGTTGGAGGAGAAGGTAGACGCACGGGCTTTTTTTTTTTTAGTGTAGTTACTTCGACATGCGTTACTTTGGCATGTTGCGACGAAACACCAGTGAGTGACACGATGTGTTGGTACCAGAATAAAAGGTCATGCCTGTTCCAGTTTCATTTGCCAAGACGAATTTCACGTCTGCGTTACATCCTGTGTTTCAAGAAACGCCCGGCCTCGGCCTTCCGCCCCACAGCGCGGAGTTGGGGCCTCTCAGTGGCGACTGATCTGTTCCGACATCCTCCTCATTTGGGCATCCGTAATGATGGTGCCCTCGTGACCACGAAGTATGGCAATATCGAGCCCACCTGATCGCAGGGAACGCTGTGGTGTCATTCCCTTGATCGTCGTGATTTTAGATGTGGAGGCCGCGGAAGGCGCTGCTCCAACCATGAGGAACGAATAGAAGCGCCTTGCGAGAAGAGTGGTGTTTGTCGTCGCCGCTCGCGAGTCGCGCCCACTCTCGCCGAGACGCCGAAGATTCCGCCAGAAGTCGACATGCCATGTCGATCTGTACGATTCGACCTTCAGCTCGCCATGTACTCTGGTGCGCATTGCTGGCTGCAGGCACATTGGAGCGGAACTCAATCTCAGAGAAGTGAATTTCACCAAGAACGAGCATCTCAGTCCTGAGTTTTTTTAAGGCAATGCACACTTCTTCCGGCATGTCTCGAAGTTAGGTTCACAGGGATGCTGCAGCGGCACCATGGTTTCCTCGATAACGTACCTACTTTGAATACGTTGTGGAGGCAGCTTAGAGCAGAACATACACGTTGATACAGTTCAGATTTTTGAAGTGCAGGATGGGGAGGATGGCTTGACTGCGGCCATGGCGGCCTACTGAACTCTCGGCTTCGCCCATGGCCAGAAGACATACAATACGAGCTGCCTTCTTGAGAGGCTTTGTATTATTCTAACCTGCTTGCAGCTACGGCCAGTTGCAATCAAGGTGAATAATTCACTCAAGAAGACACTTGTAGCCTGATTGCTGATCACGTAGTGTGGTCGGTGAAGTCTGGTGAAACTCCTGCCTTAGTTGTTTCTATTTTCGAAATCACTAAAGGCTTTGTTTGCTTTTCTTGAGATGGCGGTTGCAAGTTGTGTGGCTTAGATATCTAAATATGCTTCAATTCCTGATCGGCGTTGTTTATTCAGATTCATCACATTTCTCAAGTCCTGTGTGTTGTTGCCTAGTCAGCAGACTAGTAGGCAACTGTTTGGAGTAGTTAATTTTTTTAACGCTTTTATAGAAACAGTTTGTATCACCATGTCTGGAATTCAGCACGCTTACTTCGAAATGTCCAATTATGTCTTATGTTGAGGTACTTTACTAAAAATGGAGAAGACTGCCATTAAATGTTTTGTTTCTTTGCCGCCCTAGTTCATAGTTTGCATATTAGTTTCAGTCGAGAAACACCACCAGTGTTCGACATTTTCATGTAAGTTAAATGCTTTGGTTCATTTTGTCCACAGCCTATTGGGCAGTACAGCGTTATACTGTAAACGACTTAATTTTCGTGAATTTCGCGAATCGCCTACAATTTGCGAAAAATAGGTCCCGTGAACAATTCCGGTAAAATGTAAACACCTTGGAATCCATATTGAGATCACACCGCGTCGCGAAAATTAGAACCCGCGAGTTATGCTCATCTTTGACCTAAACCGCGAAATATTGATTCCGCGAAAGATAAGTCGTTTACAGAAGATAAACTTTCTTGTTTGGCTATTCATCTAAAACTAGTTTTAAAATTAGCTGTTTAAATTTATGGATTTTTTTTTCGAGGGTAAAGCCAGATATAAATTTGTACGACACATCTGAAAATAAATATATAGCAAATAACCAATTGTTGCCTTTACACTCTTGTTTTCATTAAAACCTCTACATGAAATGTCCCCACCCCATGCTTGAACTTACACTAACCTTTTGTGCCCTTTCAAAATTTGAGAAGTGGGCAGTTAAGGTTTCGGTAACGTTCGTCAGAATAAACATATACAGAGTAAACAAAAAAAAAATGGGATTCCAATTTTAAATGATTCGATAGAGATGCATAGTCAGTTAACCCCGTCCCAGCACAAGCTTTTCAGCCTAGATAAGAGGAGCGTGCGCGAGCACAAACTAAGCGGTACGGAAGGTAATGAGCGTGCACTAGAGGCAGAGCTTCTACTGCTGTTCTTCTGTTGAAACAGACTATATCTATCCTCAGAGTTTATCGCATTTTCAAAATCTCAAAAATGCTATTTTAAAAAAAAAATCGAAGTCACGGCATTGTTGTGGTATATTCGTGACATTGTGGCTTTGTTGAAGAATGCGGGCATTCTGAAGGTGTTGCCGAAGGCTTGCCAGGGTGACAGCGCAGTCGATTGTGACAAGTGCGAGCTAGTGCAAGCTCTCTCGCAAGCTCTTGTTGTGCGAAAGCACTTCGGAGAGTCGCTCTCACGTGCCTGTAGCCTTCCCTGCCCTACAGTGGTAATTGTAGGCAACTCCGACTGACACAAGAAATCGTCCTGTCACTGCCACACTCCGTTTCCCTTTAAGTGCGAGTGAAACCAAAATGCCAAGCACGAGCATGTTGTCCTGAATGACACTTGCACTGCACGAGTGCAAATGCTTAGCAACATTCAGAGCGCGGAGCTCGCTCTTAAAGCCCTGTTGCAGCTCATGAGTACAGGAGATAAACTGCCTGAAAGCGTTGTTATATCCAAAACGCCTTTGGACTTTGTGAAGTGTCTGCCATATGTAACCAGTAGACCTCATGTTATTACTTTTGTTGTACTCTTGTGCCATTTGATATGAGTATTAGGTGTCGTATAGTCCTTCATTTTTGTCATTGTGTTCTGCATGTCTATTAGACTGACTATTGTTTTTAGTACTCACTCCTATCATTATCCCTGCCGGGAGCTGATGGTATTACGAAATAAATAAAATAAATAAATAAATACATCTGTCGGAAAGAATAATGAGACACCCCCTGCAAGCTTCCGAGTGACCAAAGGTTTACAAAAGATGTAATGAGGTGCATCTGGTCTGTCGAGGAGCTGCAGCAACGCAGCGTCACGGGCAAAGCCAGCCGTCTCCTGGCAAAGTTGGAGCTGTAGCCAAAGAAGCTCGTGAACGCCAATGGAAGGTGGCAGCAGTGAAAAGTAAGCTATATGTTTTGGTGTATCTTCAAAATTTATCATATCTGATGTAGAGGTGCCCTTCAAATTGTGTTTATCATTGGCATTCTCTGTCTAATGCTTGAACAAAACTTTGTTGTTCTGTTTTTAAATCTGTCACCAGTATCAAGAACTTGTATGATGGAGGGCTACCTCGTTTTTCTGACAAGGGGCGAAAGACACCTTTAAATTAGTTTACGAACGAAAGTTGGAATCAAAATGAAGAGAAAAACACAACTTGCCCGAGGCATTCCAGGAAAATATAAAAACCAGCCGGATTCGTGTTATTGGCAGTCCAAAAATTGAGGGTTTTTCAGATCATTCAGAGTCTGCAAACTCTTTACTGGCGTGTGTCTTTCGGATTTTATAGTATTTATCCGAAAATGCTATAGAAAAGGCAAAATAGCGTATTAACACAGAATCTGTTATAGAGGCTAGCTCACACACAAAAAATCTGCAACGGTTGCTTGCAACATTTGCTTGCAATGCTGGACCGTTAAACCTTGGTCACTCTTCCCCCCCCCCCCCTCCTCCTCTCTTCCCGAAATCTTTCGTGTCGTCGTCCGGATATTACTCGTTCCCCTCGCCTCCATCTCTCACCCTCCACTCTACCTTCCCAGGATCTTTCGTGTCGTCGTGCGGGCACCTTCTCCTCCCTCTTCTTTGCCAGGATACGTTCGTGTCGTTGTAAACTGGCTTGCATAATAATAATAAACTGGCTTAGATGTGAAACCTGTAGCCCCAACGCGATCTTATCGCGCACACATTGTGGACTTCAGCATTGTCAGCATGACCAATACTTGGCCCATTTTCTTATGATTTTTTAAATTATTATCTCTAAGGATCAATGCAACCATCTAATGTAATAATTATTAATTAAAAGGTGGTGATTAACCATAATAAATGTTTAATATATGCCCACCCCAAAAATATATATATATGATTTTTAAGGTTACCAGACTACAATCCTAAATTTGATGTAATACTAAGCAGTGAACAACATATATACTTCTAGCCAGTAACAACTAATCCGATTTTCTTTCAGACGCCGTGAGCTGCGATGTCCGCCAGCATTTGAACCCCGAGGTTGCCAAGCTGCAAAAGGACCACGCTGTTCGTAGTGCGCAAATGAAGAACATCAGTGACAAACGTCCTCTCGGATCTGGGCCGCCCCGCCAAACGTCGCACCGCACTGTGGATTTTTTGTTTTTTCTCTTCTAGTGGATTTTTTTTTACCTTTACTATTTTATGTTGTGCCACACCTGATATTTGTTATCGCCTACTCAAACTTCTTTAATCTTTGGAGTTTTCTTTTTTTAGAGTGTACTTCCCATTTACGATGATTAAACAGTTAAAAAAACACTTTGTGTTGTCCAGTTTTTCTCCTGGAAGCAGTAGTTTTACGAATATCTACACAAGAGATAATTAATTTTACGTTACACGCTAAATTCATCCTATAAGTTATGTGGGTGGAGTACACCAAAAAATATTGTTGGTCCTTTGTCTCTTTTTCGTTTGTTCTTTAAGTCAAAACTGAACCATCACCAATATGTAGCATCTAGCTCAACCAAAGCCTGTAACTTATGAACGAAGCCATTTTTTACGCAGCCGCTCGAGATCGCTGTTGATACCTATCTACTCAGATTGACAGCCTGGGTGACATTTTATGGCAGCGACCCCTGGCGCGCACAGCTAGTGTTGTATATCACGTCTAATGATGAGCTTCCTGTTTGCACAGACACGACTCATACGTTTTTCGTGTTTCCGCAGGAAAGGTGCGTATCGTGAATCCTTTCAAATCGATCTCGGGCATCTTTTGATGTTGTCTCGAATATACGATATGCTTGGCATCAAGGTAACCGCTCTCGGAATCTGCTTGCTCTATATTTGCTTAGCCCTGGCTTGCCACGTTGATCGCAGAGAAGGTGAGCATGTTTATGTGTCATTGCTGCAGATGGGAGGGCTCTCAGCTGAGGAGGATTACTAGTAGTAAAGAATTATTGACATTGCCACAGCGCAAATCAGTTTGATGCTAGAGATAGAAAAAAATAGCTTAAAATTAAGAAAAATGAAAAGTAAAAAAAAATTATACACGACTTGCATCTCAGGTATATGTTGCTCTTTGACTGTAGATAAATTGAGCTACCACGATTGGTATGATATACTCGATATGTAATAAAATACTCCCGGACGCCCCACTCGAAAAACCTAAAACGTATCGTGACGAGGGAGAATTTTAGGTTCTTCGAATGGTATTTGCGAAGCACAGATTGTTTGGTTTCCAACTGCCTGGGAAATGATCAGCCTCCTTACGACAGAATTTTGATAGTTCTGGCTTTTCGGGGAGTTTCCCGCGTGATGCCGCCGCAATGAATGTGCGTTTATATTTTCTAACAATGAAGGCTGGTTTTGCGACTGCTTAGAACCGGAGAGGCTAGAAACCTGTCTTCAATCTATCCGTATGTGAACAGCCGCAAGTGTGTGAGGCGAACATGCTTTAATCAGTAGGATTCAATCTTCCCGCTAAATCCAAAGCTGAGTCACATAAACTTACTTTTTGTGAAAACCTGCGCGTGTACAAAACGATGGATTCCTCCAGACCAAAGACAAAATACCTCCTCACGGTCCGTGTACTCCCCGTCTAGGTTTAAAGTTCCCACCAAATGGACTAATTCCTCACTTGCTTCAATTACATCACAGTATCTCTGGGTCAGCGTGCCCCTGACGAGAGAAAGGGGGGCAGACCCCATGATGTCGGCGTCTGTCGGGGGTCGACGGAAGTCGCTACATCCCAGCTAGCACAGCATGTCGACCAGCACTGGGCCTACGTTGGCGAGTACCGGGAACTGGACGGCAGAGCCTGGCCGCTTCTGCCAGGCTCCACCGTCAACTTTCCGGAACCGGATGATGCAGGCCCAGTTCTGGACGACAGGCTGTGCTAGCTGGAATGCTTCCACTTCATCATATACGGACAGAAACCGAGGAAGAGTAGGAGTTGACAGGGTGAGAGGATGTCAGAACACCGACCTCTGGTTGGAATGATTGTGGCTAGACGCGGAGTCTCGGTCTCCACTGCACTCGCCGAACGCGTAAGAACGCTGAACTCCGGCGTCCGATATTGGGTGTTCGGAGACAAAGAAAACTAGCACCTACGTCCAACCACTGGTCATTCCAAACAGAGCTCGGTGTTCTAACGCCGCCTCCGCGCTCTCGTTTCCTCCTCCCCTCAATGTTTACCCTCATGAAAGGCAGGCATGTAAAAGCAACGGTCTGAACTCTACCACCTATGCAGCCAGTTGTAACATTTATGTAACAATGACATAAAATCTGTCTCAATACAGAACTGTGTGGAACACTCCTTAGATTCTGGGCGGAGACGTTGGAGAATATGTCGGATGGCAAACTGTTTATGATTATTTACGAAGAAGCTAACGGTACAGTCTTCCACAATACGAAAAGAAAGACCGATTCGATGAAGCAGTTTATGCGCCAGTGTCAAGCACACACTCTTGCCTAGTGGCACTGCATTTTTTCTCCTCCTTTTCTTTGTATAGCTTTGATTATATTAGTATTAGAACAAGGTTTGATTTATTTTTCCAATCAAGCAATATAACCTGGCGAAAGCGAATCCAACAGAGCCACGTTGAACGGCCTCGTCGGATGGGTCTTGCGTAAAGTTGGAGACTGTACATGTCCGGAAAACGGATCCAGGTGTGTGCTACTTTCATCGTTGCCATCGCCTCGCATACATCTTTTTTTTTTTTTGCTCTTGTATGGGATGTTGAATTGTGCCAGCTAAATCTACTTGGTGGCGTGAATTCTCTTTACATATCCTAACTTGTTAAGGAAACACCCCTTTTATCTTCAGTGTTGTCGTGTGCGAATGTCCAAGCTGTTTTGACAGTACGATCTACAAGCTGACGAAAACTGCACTCTCTGAATGGAGATATGTCTTGATTTGCCTTTCAGCGATGTTTGTAGCCACTGAGGTTGGTCGGGCAGTGAGAGACTCTATCCGGAACTGTTCTCACCTGATAGCATCTTTTGAGGAAGAGGCAACGCCATCACTGGCGACTGAAGTATGTTTTTAAGTATTTTGTTATTCTCGTACATGTTTCGTGTCCGAGTGGAACTGGTCCACGTTCATAGTGGCCTCTGCAGATGTCCCTGTTCCCAAACAAATCACTGACGCACCTTTCGCTAGAATCATATTTATCCGTAAGTTTGAGGGTGTCACAAATAAGGTTCTCTGTTTTGCGGGTTCATTTTTCCGCAAATTCGATGCCCATAATAATTCGTAATTTTTTGGTGGTTTTCGGTGTCTATATCTGGTAAAGAATATGCCTTTACTGGGTTCTGCCGTTGCAGAAAACTAGGACCCTGACCGTGAGATTTTTCCAACCCTTGGAGATCATGTAGGTGACACAAATATTTGAAAAACGTCAAAACCCATGGACAGTTCAGGAAGGCGTAACAAAAGCTCGACCATCGTGAACAACCACCGATTGCGAATGAATAATAATAATAATAATAATAATAATAATAATAATAATAATAATAATAATAATAATAATAAATAATAGTCAGTAGTTTAGTAATAACTAGTAACAGTGAACAACCAATCGGTCTTAGTGCATGGGTATACGTACAGCACATAAAAAAGCAAGCGCAAAAACACTCACATACATAGACACATACGACACGAGTTCAGAAGGGGAACTCGCAGCCCACCAGTCTGAAACTAAAACTTCAACAAGTACGAAAGACACTCAAATCAACAAGGGAAACCAAAAGCACAAAACACAGACATCAGCAGGTGTGAGAGGAATACGCAAATACTTGGATAACGTATGGACAAACATCAACCCTTCAACTGATCAGCCCTTTTCTAGCAAGAAAGTTTCGAACAGCGTTCCGAACTTTCTCCCGCACAGGTTAAAAATATCGAGTGCATCGCAGTAATGGTTTATGACACTCAGCCGATCTTAGGATCGGGTTTAAGTGGATAAAATATCGAGCTATATAAAAAGATGATTGAAGCCGTTTAGGCACACGTGGAACTCTAAGGCTCAACTTCGGACAGAAGGCTGGGAGAGTTAATTGAGCCGTGCAGGGTCTCATTACAAAGACAACAGAT
Source organism: Ixodes ricinus (assembly GCA_037355805.1). NCBI lineage: Eukaryota > Metazoa > Arthropoda > Arachnida > Ixodida > Ixodidae > Ixodes > Ixodes ricinus. The sequence continues at coordinate 18,465 of JAZHYW010023954.1, forward strand.
CTGCCTTCACTCGACGCTGTTGCAGGCTCAACAAGCTGACAATGTGCGAGTTAAACCCACTGCTTAAACAAGGAGTTCCTTTCTCAAGGTAACGATATTTAAAGATGGAAATAAATTTGTTTTGGCCTTGCTCGACAGATAAACTGTTCGTTTTGAAAATGCCGTTCCAAACAACCGCGGCGTACTCTTGCTGGGATCTAACTAATTGTAAATTCAGCAGGTAGACCCGGCGCGCTCCGAACCCGCTTCTTTTCGGGGGCGCATCTCCACCTCGCGGATTCGGATCAAGTTGGCCATCTTCAGCTCGCAGATTGTGGCAGCACGAGCTCTGTGGAGCGCATCAAATAGCGGCGAAACCGCCCCGCCGAATTCTGGAGAGCTTTGCGGAAGTCGGCTGGTGCCCGGCTGCAGCGCGCTACGTCACTTCCTCTGAGACGGAGCTGCGCCTGCGCGACAGGCCCTCGAGTGCAAGGAGGTTATGAGTACCAGGAGGGGGCACGTTGCAATATTGGTGAAGCCTAGTCATAAAAAGTTTAAACGATGTTGTGGCCAACGTGACCGCAAATCTCTCTGGCGATTGGCCGCGCGGTGCGCGTGACATTGTCACGTGTGAAGTGGATGGTTGATTGTAGAAGGATTCTTTGCAGGCTTGCGCGCTCCTTCCGGCATGTTTTATCAGATCGAAGGCTAGACAATGGTATATTCTAGTACACCATAGCTAGACGGAAGGCTAGCTATGGTCACGTGATGGTCACGTTGGCCTGATGAGTAAGGAGGAAAATGAGAAAGAGGCGAGGCGTCAAGGGAGCATGGCTTTGTGGAGGCTACGCGGCTGGCGTCATGCCCTCTCCTACCCTCCTATCCTCCTTGCTCGAGTGGATCGCACTGTTGTGGGAAATGGCGCCAGGAGGGGAGGGGAGACGTCTAGAGGCTCACGGGAAGAGCGTCCTTCCGTTTCCGTTCACGTCGGTTGGGCGTTGGGCCGCTAATAATCCGCGCTGGCACCCACGGCTTGTAGACCCAGAGTGTGCCGAAAGGAGCGGGTTTTCTCCTTCGTCGCGGATTTTGAAAATTTATCCAGATCTACCAGCTGAATTAACCATAAGAAACACAGCGTGAAAAAAGCGGACGAGTTTTTGAATTCTTTCGTTACGCTAGACGCGACACCTAACGTGCGCAAGGCCGACTGAACCACTCTTATAAAGACCTGTCCAAACAGGCACTACAAAAAATCGTCAGGCGACAGGACTTCGACAAATCGTTCAGCGCTACGCTTCCGGTAGTTATTTTTTTTTCTAGGGGGAAAGTTTTTTCGTCAGGTCTCGCCCGTGCCAACTACAGCGGCCTTGATCTGCTCATCACGTGGATCCGGCTAACCACTCATACGCTCTGTTGGCTGTCGGTCAATCGCTGAAGGCCTCCGCCGTTATTCAAGTTCCGAAAACGGGAAAGGGAATGACACGAAGGTATAGTTCCCTTTCCCTGCGAGAAGCGAAACGCACGCTTCGACCCAGGAATCTCCCAATTCCACCCGAAGCCGAACCTCTTGCCCTGCCAGCCAAGACGACGGCGGTAGCGAGGTCAACGAGCCGCGGCGAAAAAACCAGTGGCAGGTGGCGCGTGACGTCAAATCTAACGAGCACCGACGTCAAAGAAAAGTGGAGGAGGCAAGGAAAAAAGTCGTGATGCTGGCTTGCCCACAAAAATCGTCAGGCGACTCTGACTCCCGCCAAAATCGTCAAAATTAAAGCGGACGATTCAATTTTGACGATTTGTGTAGGAGTCGTGTTGCCTGCCGATTTCGCAGTGTCCTGTTTGGAGAGGCCTTTACGTGAGTGTCAAACCTCAGGGTTGAATAAAAAAAAAACACCAAGGTCCCTCAGTTAACTTACACGTGACAGCAGTTCGCTATGATAAGGAAATGGAAAAAATATACATCGTGGGCTTTGCGAGAATATGTCATTACTTTTGTTTTAGAATGATTCAAACGGAGGTCACTGTCTGCACACCAATGACTGAAGGAATACGCGTCATTCGGAAGCGTGATGAGATCCTCTAAGGTCGATATGTTTTGTGAAGTTTTATATCATCAGCGTATACTGTAGAAATGAAGAGTTTCATATCGCCGCGGGCGCTGCTGACCAAGCAGGCAGCGCGCGCGTGGCTTAACGGTTATCGCGCGTGCCTTCCACGCAGAAAGCCAGGGTTCGATCCCTGGTCGCGGGTCACGCATTTTTGTTGACTTTAACGTAATGTTCCGGTAAATTCGAGAACCGTGTTGCTTGTTCGAGGTCGGGAATCGTTCTACGCGCCGAACCTTCTACGCCGATCATTCCAGAAGGCCACGCGTGTACAGTCGGCGGCAAAAGTTTGCGGGGCGCGGGAGCGTCAGCCGAAATGACTGGTTGCGCCTTCTGACGGCGCGCGGCCGCTCTCAAGATTCACGCTTCGAGAATGTGCTTCCTTTCGTGCTCGAAGTCATGTCTTTTTGCTCGCTTCCGCCCGACGTGCACGAGATAACCGGGACCGGCGCAAGGTGCCGCTATGACAGCCATCATGCCGCGCGTCTGCCTCAGCCACCGTGATGGGTGACGGAGCTCGCGCATGCTACAGATAACATTTCGCGGCACCTTGCGCCAGTCCCTGTTATCTCGTGGGCGTCGAACGGAAGCGAGCGAAAAAAGCATGACCGCGAACAAGAAAGGAAGCGCATGCGCAAAGCGTGAGTCTTGAGAGCGGCAACGCGCCGTGAGAAGGCGCAGCCAGTCTTTTCGGCTGGCGCTCCCGTGCCCCGCAAACTTTTGCTCCCGACTGTACATAAGGGCACCGCGTGGCGAGCCGCAGTCAGTCTCGCCCCAGCGTTCGACTCTGCTGTTGCGCCGACTTCGACGCCCGCGACACTCTGGTGTTATCTTCTGTTTCCTTTTTTGTCTTGGGCACAAGTTCGCCCCATTAAACGTTTCAGTGTTCTCATTAATTCCTATTGTTTCCGTCACCTCGTCCTTCGTGACATTTTGGTGGAGGTGCAGGTGTACCGCATGTCCGTGCAGCGTAGCCCTTCGAGGGCCCGCAGTGCAAGTCCGACGCCAAGCCCACGAAGAACCAACGAAGGCACGACCGAGATCCGGTTCAGTCGTCGCACCCAAGGACTACACCCGGAATTCGGACTTCTGCCGCCCAAGGACTAAGCAGCCAACGAGGCCTGACGATGGACAACCAGTCGTCGCAGAACCCGTCCGCCGCCGCCGTCGTATACCTTCCCGTCGCACCCCGGACTCCGATGCCTTTCCACGGGAAGGTCCACGAGGACGTTAAAGATTGGCTGCAACATTACGAACGAGTGGCGCGCCATAACAGATGGACACCGGAGCAGTGCCTTCAGAACGTCTACTTCGCTCTGGAAGGCACGGCACGCACCTGGTTCGAGAACCACGAAGCGTCGATTTCGTCGTGGGAAGAATTCCAGGCCGAGCTACGACGCACCTTTGCCAACCAGCAGCGACGACAGCGTGCCAAAGAACTCCTGCGAGCGAGAACCCAAGGGCCGACCGAGAGTGTTACAAGCTTCGTCGAAGACATTCTCCCTCTGATGAATCGCGCCGACCCAAACGCTCCCGAAGAGAAAAAGCTGCGGGTATTGATGCGCGGCGTGAAGGAAAACATCTTCGGTGGCCTTGTGCGGGGGCCAATACAGATTCCTAAGGCACTCCAGAGCTTGCCTCGTACAAGGACGAAGTAGTTTTGTTGATACGTACGTACGCTTGCCTATTGTAAAATAGCATTTTAACAAATTGTATACTGAACCACCTCTCCGTAGGAGGAAAGCTTGTATCAGAGAAAGTTGTTGTTGACTACGTCGGAGGCGTTACTTAGGTCGAAATAAGAAAACGTAAAGCTGGCCTTTATTACAAACTACTTCAGATGCAGCAGACGTAAAAAATACGAGATTGGCAGATGTCGATCTGTCGGGCGTGAAGCCATGCTGATTAGAAATGATTATACTATGAAAGATGAAGGAGAGGAACTGATATATGATCATTTCAAAGAGTTTCTAAAAGGAGAGAAGAGAATTCGGTCTGTAATTAAGAACGTCGCCACTATTTCCAGAATTCAGCACCGGAACAACCACTGCCACTTTTCAGTCGTCAGGGAATATTCGTGATGCCAAGGAGTTATTAAAAAATTTTCACAATATAGGCCTAAATACTTCATCATAACCCTTAACAACTGCAGTGGTTATTCAGTCATGACCTGCAGACATTGTGGGTTTCATTTTCTTAACGCATAACCCAATGCATTCCTGATGGACAACAACAGAACCTAATGGGCCACCAAACTCTTCCCAGTGAAGCAATATAGTTGAGGAAAAGTCATTATTATTATTATTGTAGACTGTTATTATTATTGTAGACCATGCCCTTCGCACTGTCGCTATGCTGATTCAGTATGATTTCGGACTCAATAGTCATCTTCAAGCGGGATTTAGCGTACCTCCAGAATTTCTTGGGATTTTCAGCGATATCTGGTTCTACCTAGTCGTAGTACGCTTTGGCTATCACGGTTTAAACTTTCTCACATTGCTTACCGCAAATTTTAAATTCAGCTTGCCGCTTTGCAGGACCACTTTTCTTAAACTTCCTGTACAAACATTTTTCCGTTTTAAAAGCTTCCTTAATTTCACGAAGATAACCACTTAGGGAAGCGAGAATTATTAGATGTTTTGAGAGGGATATATATGTCCATGGCCTTTTGGAACAGCACTTGTGAGGAGATACACTTGGTCATGGACATCACTCTGACTCCAAAATAGAAGCCCAATCAACACCCGACAGATAGTAGTGGTGATGATGATGATGGTAATGATGAGATCTCACTACTACTACTACTACTACTATAGTAAGTTACAGGTTAAGAAGGTAGCGGAAAATGCCCCTCAAAGCGAATCATATATCCCTCCGCCACCTCCGCATCCAATAGCGTCCCATCGTTTCCGTGACGTCGCGGCCAACGCGCGAGGAGGGTATTGCATTTCTGTACATATTTGCTTTATCTTTCGAATTTAACTTAGCATTGTGGAAGCCACGAGAGGGAGATTAGAGTTTTCCTCTCCCATAGAAACAAATACGACTTTCGGGGGATTAGCTTCCCCCTCCGATGGACACAAAGGCTGCTTTCAGGTGGCTCGGTTCCCCCTCCAACGAATACAAAGGTCGCTTTCTTAAAAAGTGGAGGTCGAAGACAAGTTGGCATTACTCTGTGGCCAATATCTATCCATTGAAGCGGAACAAGGAGCGTTTCCAGTGAACTCTTCTTTCAACTGCGGAGGGATTTGAAACGGGCGCATCACGCTTGTGGGGAGGAGCTTCTCCTACCTTCTTGACTTGTAACCGACTATACTACTACTACTACTAATAATAGCCGTAATTTTAATTTTCTTCAACACATAAGGCATGGTGGGAGCTGAGGGATAAAAAGTAGTCCGAGAGTTTGACTGGTCCTCGGCCCCCCTCATGTACAAAGGAAGGGATAAGTAAGATAAAAGTATACAATAATAAAAAAATTAGGTTATTCGAAAGAAAAAAAAAAATGACAACAGAGTAGTTCACCTCAGACACAAAAAAATAAAAAAATAAAAAGCTGGAAAACGCAAGAAAAACGGGACATTTAACAAAATTATTTTATCATATCTCAGTAGCCAAACAAAGGACAAAATGTTCTTTCCATGCTTTCGTACATTTCTCGAACATCAATCTACCCGCAAGCGTGTATATAAAATAAAAAATGCGTCGTCATGGCCTCCAGATGATCTTGTCAAGTAGCCAGAATATTTCGCACTTATCCTTGGCCTTATGATGTGTAAGAGGTGCTCTTTGTAGTCGGAAAAGGCGGGAACCAAGCAAAGAAAGATGCCGCTCGCACGCAGCATGCCCTCTCAGCCTTTCTTTGAGGAGTTTATTCGGGATTAAGCTAAACGATCAGACATCGCTCACCCGTTGCTGGCAAAATACTTGGGCTGTTCAAGTGTTTGCGAACAAGTAGCTCCTCAAGAGGGATGACCGAAGAGGGAATGCGTCAACTAGTGCTCTTGGGTGAACAGGATTAGAATGCGTACGAGTCGGAAGCGAAAACGTTTCACAGGACGACTCCTTGCAAGAACACCTTCCAATCGCCCGACTTGAAGCGGACCATGAAATGACCTTTTTTACTTTTGCCAGATTACTTTTTACATTAAACCTTCAACGTTCACTGAATGCCGAACAGGCATCCGTTTTCGTCTCGGTTCATTAACTTCTACACAAAAAATATAATGAATTATCGACTTTTTCTTTTCTCTCCAACTGACCGCAAAACAAGTTGCGGCGTAATTTTGACGGTTCGTGACGTACGCTGGGACAGGAACCGGAAGTTCTCTCGGCAGTAGGAGAATGGGAGCGTTAGCGGAGCTGGGGGTGCGCCGGTAGGTTTTACTGCGCTGATGTCACTGACGTATTTTCTGAATCGGCGCCCCTCATCGCCGCGATAGCCATGGACACATCGCAGCTGAGCGAAATTTAATGTGATATGTTACGCTACAGCGACAGCATGGGACTAGTCTCATACGCCGGTATGCCTGTTGGGAAGTGCGGCGAGTCTTCCGGTGAAGACTCCAGAAGTCAACCCAACTGTCATTGTTGGTAAAGGTGTCTCCGTTTCAGTCGTTTGCAAAGCAACGTAGATGAAAACAAATTGTCACGGCGTTTCTTGCGGCCCAGAAGATGCAGGAGCAAGCCGACGTTAAAAAAGAGATACGTTTGAATTACGACAGTGTCAGCAAGAGCCACGTAAATACCTGTTCACACTCGGAGTGGACGGGTATTTACGCCGCCCATATAGTGCGGCAGTGACTGTCCAGGGTCAGTCGGTGCGCATGGAAGTGGACACGGGGGCCGTCTACTCGGTGATGGACGAAGCGGAGTTCGCAAGGCGTTTTCCGGGGACGGAGCTCGAGCAGTCCGACGTCAAGTTGAGGGGCTACTTCGGACACCAGTCGGCAGTGGTCGGGAAGGCAACAGTGAACGCCGAGTTTGGTGGAAGGCAGGCTCGGCTGCCCTTGTTTGTTGTCAGGGGCGGGTCCCGGGCCCTTTTGGGAAGGAATTGGGCGAGTGCTTTCGGAATGCCCCTGGACAGCTTGCTGGACGTTCATCGGGTTGACGGTGCACACGACGTGGTGGGCAAGTTTCCGGAGTTGTTTTCGGAAGGGCTGGGTACACTGCAAGGCGTCAAGGCCAAGATAAGAGTGCCGGAGGATGCGAGACCGAGGTTCTTTCGGCCGAGAGCAATCCCGTTCGCACTGCAGGATCTGGTGACTCAAGAGATTCAGCGGTTGGAGCGTGAAGGTATCCTGAGTCCAGTACGAACATCGGAATGGGCAGCACCTTTGGTTCCGGTGTTGAAGAAAGATGGGAAAATCCGACTATGTGGGGATTTCAAGATCACGGTGAACCAGGCGGCCAACATCGAGACGTATCCAGTGCCACTGGTGGACGAGATCTGGACGAAGCTGGCGGGAGGCAAGACGTTCTCGAAATTGGATCTCCGAGATGCATACCAACAGGTGGAGCTGGACGAGGCTTCGAAAAGGTATGTGACCATCAACACCCAGCGTGGGCTTTTTCAGTACAATCGTCTTCCGTTTGGAGTGGCGTCGGCACCCGCGATTTTTCAACGCGAAATGGAGAACATTTTACGGGGATGCCATCAGGTCGTCGTTTATTTCGACGATATTTTGGTTACGGGAAGTACGGAGGAAGACCATCGCCGTAACTTGGAGGAGGTGCTGCGTCGACTGTGTGATGCTGGATTGAAGCTCAAGCTTCAGAAGTGCATTTTCGGGGCGTCAAGCGTAGAGTATTTGGGCTACGTCATTGACAAGGACGGGTTGCACCCTGCACCCAAGAAAGTCGAGGCCATTGTTCGGGCACCCCCGCCGTCTGATGTTCGGGAGCTGCAGAGTTATTTGGGGCTGCTTAATTTTTACCGACGGTTTCTACCGAGTTTGTCGTCAGTGTTGCATCCTTTGCATCTATTGCTTAAGAAGGAGGTGTTGTGGCAGTGGGGAGCAGAGCAAAGGGCAGCGTTTGAAGCAAGTAAGAAGTTGCTGACATCAGCTGAAGTGTTGGTTTATTATGATTCCAAGTTGCCTTTGTTGTTGTGCTGCGATGCGTCGCCATATGGCATTGGAGCAGTACTGGCGCACCGAGTGAAGTCTGGAGCAGAGCGACCTGTGGCATTTGCGTCACGTCGGTTAACAGCAGCCGAGAAGAATTATAGTCAGCTGGACAAGGAGGCGTTGGCCGTGATTTTTGGAATGCTGAAATTTCACCAGTTTGTGTGGGGTCGGCAAGTGGAAGTGTTTACGGACCATAAGCCGTTGTTGGGACTGATTGGGCAGGACTGTCGCATTCCTCTGCAGAGTTCCCCTCGAGTGCTGCGATGGGCATTGACGCTAAGCGGCTACAACTACAAGTTGTCCTACAGGCCAGGAGCCAGCTTGTGCAATGCTGATGCACTGAGTCGGCTGCCACTGCCGTTCACACCGGTGGAGGATTCAAGAATCCAAGACGTCTTCATGTTGGAGGGAGCCTATCCTAGGGTCCTGTCGGCAGCAGTCATGGAGGCGGCGACTGGCCGAGATTCGGTGCTGGCTCCATTGCGCGACGCCTTGTGGTCTGGTGGTCACCCGCCACCTGGTGCTGAATGGCGACCCTTTGCGAACCGGCTAGAGGACTTCTCGGTCATGGAGGGCTGTGTGCTGCAGGGAAGTCGTGTGGTTGTGCCGGCATCGCTACGGACGGCAGTTTTGGATCTGCTGCACGAGAGCCACCCCGGGGTAGAGAAGATGAAGCTCGTGGGCCGAAGTCATGTATGGTGGCCGGGCATCGATGAAGACATTGTGACCAGGGTGGGCATTTGTGCAGTCTGCCAGGTACATCGCAAGGCTCCAAGGACCGTGCAGCAAACTCCGTGGCCGTTTCCTGAGCGGCCTTGGTCTCGGCTCCATGTGGATTTTGGGGGTCCATTTCAGGGGGTGTACTTTCTGGTACTGGTCGATGCTTACTCCAAGTGGGTGGAGGTTGTACGTGTGCCGTCCCCGTCAGCAGAAGCCACAGTTGCGTGTCTGCGGTCGATTTTCGCAATCCATGGGTTGCCAGATGTGGTGGTGAGCGACAACGGTCCAGCGTTCACGGGCTTTCTGTACAAGACGTTTCTGGCCCGTAATGGAGTGCGGCAGATTCTAGTTCCTCCATATCATCCAGCATCCAACGGAGCCGCCGAGAGAGTGGTCCAGACGGTGAAGGAGAAGCTAAAGAAGGTGCAGCCCGGAGACTTTGAGTGTAGGATTGCTAGAGTGCTGTTTGCCTACCGTACCACTCCTCACAGCCTTACAGGTCGCTCGCCGGCAGAGCTCCTCATGGGTCGGCGCCTGAAGACTGCATTGAACCTGTTGCAGCCAGATCTTCGGAGCAAGGTCCAGTTTCGTCAGCTGCAGCAGAAGGTGCTCAGCGACCGGTCAGCCAGGAGGGAACCAGTGCCGCAACCAGGCGATCCTGTTTGGGCAAGGAACTTTCGGCCAGGTCCCCGTTGGGTGCCTGCAGTGGTCGGCAAGGCTACTAGCGCATCGTCAACGGAAGTGCGGCTGCCAGATGGTAGAGTGTGGGAGCGCCATGGGGACCACCTGCGGCATCGGGTCAGCGAGGCAGAAGTTCAACCCTCAACAGAGGCTGAGGTCCTGGAGCCGCCGCTGCTGTCGGTTCCGGTGCGACAACATCTGGAAGAAGCAGATGAGGCAGCTCCTTGGATGCCCAACGTGCACGAGGGAGACGTCGCTCCAGGGAGTTCGGCAGGGGCCGTGGTGACCAACAGCCATGCAGACAGCAGTCCGCCCAGCATCCCGGTGCAGCCACAAACTCCGGTGCTCCGAAGATCAACCAGATTGCGACGAGCCGTGCAGCGGTTTTCTCCTTGACGTCTGAACTTTGGGGGGAAGGGATGTTGCAGCCGGCCGGTTACCGCCGTGCGCCTGGGTGGACACTAGGGGGCACATCGTTCGTGCTTCCTATATAAAGCAGCGCGCCGCGCTGCTTCTGGTTCTTCTTCAGTTGCGGGCCAAGCCGGCCCGCATGTACAGTCTAATAAACATGCTTTGTTACTCGTAACAATGTATTTCAATGGCACATACTTTCAGATCCAGACCAATCAAGTGTTTTCCTGGCCGAACAATTTGCGGAATCCAGTCGGACGTCTCGCACAATGAGCTCCGACATTACAGGCATACCACTAAGCCACTGGGTGATTTCAGATAAGATCGACCAAAGGGTGGCTGGTCGACATTTTTAAATCAACTGATGTTTTTATATGCCATTGTCTAGTGTCTGGTATAAACGAATCCACACTTAGTTTTGACCAGAAAAAAAATTTGGAGACAGGAAAAATCGTAAGGCATGGAGAGGCGGACAGTTGCAATAACGCGCACTGATGGAGGGGGCACGTTTGAAAGTGAATAACTAAAACAATAAAATTAGGAGAATTTTAATACTTTTTAGCAACACACTATGAGTGCAGTTTGCTTGTAATATATAATAATAATATTTATTTACATTATATTTATTTTTATAAAAATTGCCAAACATGCCTGCTCGAACGACAAATGGCAAAATTTGGAGGTCTGTATCTCATGAAATAATTTAATCATTATTATATAATTTGCAGATACTCTCTCTCTTCTTTATTCTTCTTTAATATAATGAGTTTCAACGAAACTTATTGTTCTGGAATCTCTTATACTTTTTTTTTTTGTCAACAAAGTAATTTAAACCGTAAAAAAACCTAATTTTTTTCATTGGATATATCTTCAATATTTCATTCAGTTTCTTGTCTTTATGAAGAACAACTCTAAGTAGGTCTTTAAACTCTGTGGTGTATTGATGGATGGATATGAATTATTTATATATATATAAAGGAAATACTTTATTAATGATTTAATATGATCAATACAATGATATTATTTTTTTAATTATGAAAGTTGATGAACAATAATATATAATTTTATTAATTATTATTAATGATAATATTCAATTAACGAACCTCTTTATATGCAAATCTTTATATATTTTTTATATATATATATATATATATACACCAAACCGCGCGCGTCTGTTTTTTTTTTATATATATCAGCCTCGTGTGCTTCGACGCGATGTAGTTTCATAAGTCAAAATGAAAGACAACGCTCCCGCGTTGCATGCATATTTTTCATCGTAGATCGCTTTACCTTGCGTTTGCCGGACATGGTTATGAAATACCCAACACCAACCGTCACTTGGATGACTTTTAGGAAAGTCTCAGGTTCCAATGTTTTTTCACAAGATGGTCAAGACTCCAGTTGGGGGGGGGCTTCTGCGGCGGCGGCGGCGGCGGCGTTTGATGTTCTCTGGTGTTT